>VWZX01004458.1:34027-58416 GCA_013399015.1 Galbula dea | reverse complement strand
GGCCGCTCTGCAAGTGCCGCAGAAGCGTACTCAGGATGATCTGCTGCATCAGCTTTCCTGACACAGAAGTCAGACTGACAGGCCTGTAATTTCCGGGATCATCCCTCCTTCCCTTCTTATATATGGGGGTAACATTGGCTGATTTCCAGCCTGCTGGTACCTCCCCAGTCAGCCAGGACTTTTGAAAAATGATGCAAAGTGGCTCGGTGAGCACCTCCGCCAGCTCTTTCAGCACCCTTGGGTGCAGCCCATCTGGCCCCCTGGATTTGTGCTCATCCAGGTGACGCAGCAGGTCACTGACCATTTCCTCTTGGACTAGGGGGGAGTCACACCTTTCCCTGACCATATTCCCCAGATTAGGGGAATGAATATCCTTTGAAACAACAGCCTTATTATTAAAGACTGAGGCAAAGAATGCATTAAGCACCTCAGCCTTATCCTCGTCCTTTGTCACTAACTTCATCAGTGATTCCATCAGTGATGCCTTGTATTTTTAATATATCCTTTAATCCAGGAGCACAAAACCTGCTATCCCTTACCCTTTTATTGCATTGTCTACTTGGCAGCCATTTTGAAAAGTTCTCTTTTGCTTAAAAAGCAAAATCATTGAAATATCCCTATTAGCTATGGTGACTATCCCACCTGTACATGCTGTCCTGCAGGATCCTGGTAGTTTAAGGTTGCCCTTTCCCAGAGTTTGGGTGCATTCTAGTTTGCCTCTTCATGGTTGAAGAAGAAACTTTAAGAAACTCTCTAAAATAATTGCTCTTTACTTCTGTTGGCACAAACAATATGCAAGGCTCAGTTACTAACACTGTGATCCTATTGTCCAATTACACCAGAAGATTTACAGATTTTCAGATCTGTGTTCATGGACTTTTCTGTCAAAGCCATGAAGGTTTCTCCCTGAATTTTGTATACTCTGGCTTCTTTAGCCCCAAACACTCAAAGTTGCTTCCTTCTGCAGGTAAGCTCATTTGAGTTCCTGCTTAGAGAGCTTTTGTTTTAAAGAAGTGACTAGGTGCTAATATTTCCTGCTTGCTTTCCACTCGATTTCTTTGAAATGTGCTAAGAAACACTTTTTCATTCTGGCTGTAACTGGTGTTTATTCAACAGCTGTCAGACCTCTGGGTTGCTGGGTGCTGTTAATGGCTGCTCTGTTTGTACTCCTCCCAGGAGAGGTACATGAAGAAACACTTCACCCGTTCTGATCATATGGCCAATTCTGTCCCTCTCAAAGAATACACACTTTTTAAGTCACACTGCTCCCTGACCACATTCCCCAGATTAGGGGAATGGATTCCCTTTGAAACAATAGACTTATTATTAAAGACTGAGGCAAATAATTCATTAAGCACCTCAGCCTTATCCTCGTCCTTTGTCACTAACTTCCTTCGTGCATCCATTAGAGGATGAAGGGTTTCATATGGCCTCCTTTTGCTACTAATATATCTAAAAAAACTTTTCTTATTATTCTTAACCTCAGAGGCCAGATTAATTTCTAACTGATCTTTGGATATTCTAATACCCTCCCTGCAGAGCCTCACAACCATTTTGTATTCCTCCTGCGTGGCCTGCCCCTTCTTCCAAAGTGTGTAAACTTTCCTTTTCTCCCTGAGTGCTAGCCAGAGCTCCCTGTTCAACCAGGCCGGTCTCCTGTGCCGCCTGCTTGCCTTACAGCATGTGGGTACAGCGTGCTCTTGAGCCCTCAATACCTCATCCTTAAAGAGCGTCCAGCCTTCCTGGACTCCTATGTCCCTCAATACTCTCTCCCACGGAATACTGGAAACCAAGCTACTAAACAAATTAAAGTCTGCCCTACGGAAGTCAAGGATAGGAGTTTTACTATTCCCCTTCCTAACCTCTCTAAAAATAGAGAACCTAACCAATTTATGGTCACTCTGCCCAACTCGACCTCCAACTGAGCTATCTCCTACAAGCCCTTCCCTGTTCACAAGGAGCAGGTTCAGTAAAGCCCCCTCCCTGGTTGGTTCACCCACCAGGTGCATAAGGAAGTTATCCTCACACACTCCAGAAACCTACCAGACTGTTCCCTTGCTGCTGTGTTGTAATTCCAGCAGATATTGGGGAAATTGAAATCCCCCACAAGAATGAGGGCACATGACCTAGCCATCTCACCCAGTCGTTTATAAAACACCTCATCCACCTCACTGCTCTGACTGGGAGGTCTGTAGCACACACCCACAACAACATCTGCCTTGCTGGCCTTAGTTCTAATCCTGACCCATATGCACTCAACCTTTTCATCATCATATTGCAGCTGTGCCACTCAGTTGAGCAGATCATCTACCTGCTCACACTGGGCACAGCCCCCTGCTGCCAGGGAGAGGCTGAGACACTCCCTGCAGCCTGTAGCTTGCAGCATCACATCCTTCTGGGGGAGCTCTGTCTGAATTCCCACCTCCATTTTGTCTGGCTTCAGGAGCAGAGTCTTCTTCTGCCGGGTGGAGACCATTATACCTGGAAGTACTAACTAGAGATAAATATATATACACACACCTTTTTTTGTTTGTTTGGGTGTTTTTTAGATTTTCTTTTATTTTGCCGCCGCGCTCGCTGCCCGCAGCAGGCTGCTTTCCTGCCTCAGCGAAATGCAGCCGCTTCTGGCATCGCTGCGTTTAAATCTGCCGCGGCTCCCTGGGATCGCCCTAGTCGCGTCTCGCGAGAAATGCCGACCCTTCCGGTCCCTTCTGAGTCGAGCTCTCCCTTGCTGGAAAAAATCTCGCCCGTCTAAAAAGAAAAGCCAAGGGAGAGAAAAAAAAAAACCTCCCCGGAGTGCTGGAGCTGGTACTGCTTTCCCGCAGAACAGGCTGGCCAGGGAGGTGGTGGAGTCGCCATCCCTGGAGGTTTTTAAGAAGCGAATAGATGTGGTTCTTTAGGGGATGATTTAGGGATAAGAGTAGTGTAGGGCTGTCGGTTGGACTAGATGATCTTGAGGGTCCTTTCCAACCGTAATGATTCTGTGATTCCTTGTAGCTATGTTGGCACTCAGTGTAAACGCAAAGGATGTCTGTGGAGGAGGTCGGTACTGTTTTTAGCAACTATTTTGTGTTATCTGTGTTACAGAATCCTAAGGTGAGAATGAAACGGTGTGGAGAGAGACCATAAACTGGTCAGTGAAGCAAAGTTTTATGTCTGTGGATGACGGCAAGCAGGCATGGCTGCAGGAATAGAAAGCAGAGAGCCTCAGGCATTCAGATAATCCTGCAGTTTTTACTAGATTTAATCTGTCCTGTCTTCACAAGGTGACTTTTTTTTCATGTTATCTTCATCTCAGTTTCCTTCAGCTCCTGTCCCCTTACTTTTTCCTGTGCCATGCCCTCCATATAGTCATTATGGACATTTTTTTCTTTTTTTTTTTCCTGATTCTTTTGTTCTCTCCGTCCACATAAAACCATTATGCTTTTTTTGGTATTCCTTTGTTTTATACCCCATTTCTCTATCCTGTGGCCTTCTGAACCACTCTGCTTGCAGAGCTCTGTAGGCTTAGTACTCTTTGTTTGAGCATTGCCTGCCACACAGAGGACTCCTGTTCTTGGTTGGATTTCAAAGACAAACATAACAGTGAGTAAAAAGAGGATGCTGCAAGACACAGTTTAAAGGAGTTTAGCTAAAAATGAAGTTTTAAAAGGAATTTTTGGGGGGTGGTATCCCTGCCCATAGCAGGGGTGTTGGAGCTGGATGATCTCTAAGGTCCCTTCCAACCTGGGCCATTCTATGAAACTACGAATTTTCTTGAGGTCTTCATGATGATTGTGCTAGAAAAGGATGATCTTTTGTGTCATCTCAAAACCAGAGGTTCAGCTTAGTGAACTGCTAGAGTCAGTCAATGTTGAACACTTAGAAACAAGTTTTTCAGAAGAAGTGCAATGGCCCAGTGGAAGTCCCTCCTAGTGGAAAGCAGTGACTTAGCTGATGCAACTGAAAAAAGTTTTAAGAAAAAGCACATCCCTTTGTAAATCCCAGAAAGAAAATGAAAAGTGTATGACCTCAGAAGTAAAAGGAACAGACCCTTGATAAATGTGAAGTGTGGATTAGCCAGTACAACCAAAGCAGGCTGGGGAGGGCTGGGGGTTTATAGCAGACCACAAACACTGTTTTACAGTGTTCTAAGAGGAATTAAGGCTTGGTTATCTACTAATGAGTCAAATAATTGCAAGCCCTTGGGTGAAATGTTTTGTCTAGATTTGGGCACTAAACTTGCAGATGGATGCAGAATTTCCACATGAGATTATAAAAGACTGTAACAGTGAAGAAGAGATGACCAATGAAACAAAGTCAAAATAATTGTCCATTTGATGAAGAAAAGTGAAGATTTGTGGAGTAAAGAATGATTTGTCCTCAAGTATGTAGAAGGTTGTTAGAAAAATAATAAAACTTCCTTTATGACATTTGAAGGGATGAGTAAGCAGTAGTAAAAGACTATTTATAGCCAGGGAAAGTAAAAGTTGACATAAGAAATTCTGTAAGAACAATTAAATATTGTTATGGGTTGGGAAGGAAAAATCACTAGGTATTCATCATTAGAACTTTTAATTACAGGTTAATGACAAATATCTTTCAGTTGCATTATTTAATAATTTCTGGAGCCCTTGTCCAGCATTATCCTTCTATTGTATTTAGTTAAGGTGTACTTTGAGCAGATTCAAGGTGCTGTGAGCATACACAGGTACACCTCCAGGCCAACCTGGTTTCAAAGCGACATGATGTGTGTGGCAACACAGTAACTGTCAGAAACAAAATGCCTATGCAAATCTTGAAATTAATCTGCTTCTGTTTCAGAAAAAATACTGATTAAAAAACGCATGGGAACATACAGCATTTTCATACAAAGTAAGACATTTTTAAGGACAACCTCCATGTGATTTGTGCAAATAGCTTTATTGCTGTATTGTCTTCCTATTTGCTTCTGTTTTTCTGCTAATTACTTTCTTCCAGTACTCTTGTGTTCTCTGAGTTGGAGACCTGTATGGTTTATTTACATGTGCAGCCTCACAGTGACATTCAGAGTGCTTCTTAACTAGATATATACATTATCAGTTTAGTTTATGAAGTTTTTAGGATAGACAGTGTTTTTCTTAGTTTTATACAGCAGCCAACACTTTGGAATCCAGACAGAAGTAGTATTTGTCTGCATAATAAATACACATAAGAGTATTCACAAGAGGAATAATCACTTCTGTCTGTATTCTTTAGGGTAGATTTTTAATACAGTTAATGTGGTGGTATGTAGGATGTAATTTTCTCAGAACAGGTTATGCTACAGGTTAAAGTTAGCCTTTACTGAACTTGTATGTTTTAAAGATTGGAGTGTAAATTGGAGGTGAAGTAAATGGGAAAAGAGTAGCTGATGTTTTGGCATAGTTGTATAGAGGTGTATTTTTCTGGTCCTGTAAATCAGTCACTTTGACTACATTTTTGGGAATTGTTTTGTGCAAGTCTCTTGCTGGGTCCCAACTTCTGATACCCTGAGCACTTGAAAACTGACAGAGACATTAGTGTGGCCCAAAATGAGACATCCAATGTCTCTAGGCAGCTTTTAAACATTCATTTAGGAATACATTTTGCCAGGTTTTTATGCTTAGTTTGTAGAACAGTAGAATAGACAATTACATAAAAATACAAAGCTATCTATTCCTAAATATGTTAGTGTAAATTGAGTCATCTCTGCTTTAAGTAACTTTGCTGTTACAGCTCGTGAAAGCTGTACACCATTTTCTTCCCAGGGTGCTCTCTTGTACGAAGCCTTGAATATTGCCACCAGATGCGTAAAGCATTTTTCGCTGGATGCAATAGCACTAAACTTAGGTGTTCAATCTGCAGTGCTGACACATTTCTGTGGTCTTCAACTAAGTAGGCCTGTTCGAAAGTGTGGACGTTAAGTGTCTCTCAAAGTAAGAGCCTAAAGTAATCTCTCTATTTGTCATCTGTGTGAAATACATTCACCTGATTCACGTTGATATAAAATAACATTAGGGGTACATGATGGGGTGTGGCCTTTTTCATGCATTCCCTTGTATAACCACAAGCTTTAACTGCTCTGTTTGGTCTGTGTACAGTTCTTATGATATGTCAGTTCTATTTACCACACAGTGTTTTGTAAAAAAAGTCTGTAAAAGCACAGGCATGGAGCTTAAGGTCATCCTAAGAACTGGCTGAGGAAGACTGTTTACTTCACCCATCGACCACCAGAGAAGAGCCGAAAAGACCCTGAGAAGTAAAGGGAGCATGCACCTGTGCTGGAACTCATTTGCATAGACCCACACCTTCCCCGAACTAGTCGACCAATGAGATGCTTCATGGCGGGGAAAAAGGGGGAGGAGACTTTGAGGAGAAGTATAAAAGAAGGGAACTGAGCACATATATCCAGCACTCCTAAGGCACCCCACTCTGTTCGTTTGCCTTTGTTTGTTTATTTTTTTTTTTGCTTTAATTTGTTCAATAAAATTATGAACTTTGAGCATTATCTTGCTTAAAGAATTTATCACAATCTGCATAGTCACAGAGTCACAGAATGTTAGGAGTTGGAAGGGACCTTGAAAGGTAATCTAGTCCAAACCCCCTGCCGCAGCAGGATTCCCTAGAACTATGATGTTGAAACCTTAGGAGGCTGATGATCAAGATCTTAAGAATATTTCTATTAATCACATACAAAAGATTAACTTAGCTTAATAACACTGTGGTTCTGTAATACAGGGTATCTTTGTCTCAGACTGGACCCACAAGATGGAAAATTGTCTACTTTGTTAGCAACTCACAAAGGACTGCTTAGAGTTTCCCAGTCCAGGTGAAAGTAGGGGAAAGGTAGTTCTGGTAGGGAGAGATGGCAACCACTGACTCACAAACCCCCTACCTAATTCAACCCCTCAACCCAAAAGACTGAGGAAATAAGAACTCTGAAAATTATATTGAGCTTGCTTACCAATTTACATGTGAAGTGAGGAAATGTAGATGATTGAATATGTTAATCTTTTGTGTATAAATAACGGTTAATTTGAAATATCAGGATGCTAGTTTCTGCCTACCACCTGTATGTGTGCATTTATGAATTCAATACAATACCTCCACTTTGTGTGTGAATTGGGTGATTGCATGCTGGATGATGAACCCTATTTGGAACAACAACGTCCAGATGAATGCCTGCTAAAATGATTGCTGCAGTGAGACCTCACTGTAAACTAGCTATGCATGTGTATAGAGTTTACTTAAGCTTTTAAGTAAAAGTAAAAACTAAAAGCTAAGTACTGAATCCTTTTTTTTAAAAAAAAAACAACAAACAAACCCCAAACAACCAACCAACCAAACAAAAAACCCCTAGCACTGATACTGGCAGCATTCTTTCTAGCCTCTAGCACCACATTTGTTTACATGCTGCTTCTGGGAAGTAAATAATAAATAAATGCATTGGGTTTGATCACAGCTTGTTTAGTCTTACAATTCTGTACTGTATTCTTGTTAAAATTTAGTATAAGTAGACTGAACTCAAAAAATAACACACTTTTGAGAAAAGAGATGTGTCAGAAACCTTGCAATCCTTTATATAGTAAATTAAACCACATGATTTTCATGGGAATGCTGACCTATATCAGTTTGTAGGCCTGGCTCAAGACTCCCCTTCCCAGGTACAGTGAAAGAGATCAGTGTCATTCTGGTTGGATGTAAGCCAGAGATAACTCCTGTGGTTTTGTTATGACTGATTGTTTTTCAGTGTGCGAAAGCAAAGTGCAGTACTTTCTGCTGGCCCTAGGCTGAATTTTCACACCAGCATCAGATAACACTGATGTTTGCAATCGGTTAAGTTCATGCAGTTCTCTTGTAAACAGAATATCCCATTAGAATAAGTTTCAGAATCCTTCCCTTTCATTATTGCAGCATTCTAAGATCAGACTACTTCCAGCATAGTCCCTCTGGTGCAAATCAGCACTGGCAGATAGAGTGCATCTGATTGCTCTCTGGCAGGTAGGAGCTGGCTCCAGTCTCCTGGTGAGTAGAAACCAAGAGAAAGGGTGTTTGGGAGGTGCCAACACTCCAGCCAGCCTTGGCTGCCAGCTGGCCCGAACAAACAACCCCATGACTTGCATGTATGGTGCAGACTCAAGGAACCATGGCCTGCCATTAGCAGATTTTGGCACAGGAGAAACTCTAGCCTGTGAAGTGTTTGAACTAAGTAATCAAAAAAAGCATGAGTAGGCAGAAACAGCCTCAGTGATGCAGCAAAACCTCCCCAGAGAATTTTTCTGGAAACATTCAGGCTGGCTCCAGTTAAAATACCAACTACGAATATTCACTGGAGAAATAAGGATTCACTTCAAAGCTTGCAGTTGAGCTCTTTGTGCAGCCAGGTTAAACCATGCTTCTGGTTTGTAGTTACAGTAGAGCTACATGAAGTCTTAGTCTAGAAGTTGCTGAAGAGTGTCTTGTTCCAGCAACAAAAATAGTAATCAGAAATAACTGTATGAGACAAGAAGAAAGTCACACAGAGACTTTTTGCATCCAACTCTTGTCTTCAGCCTGAATGCTGAAAATAAAGATCGTAATTTTGTCTCAGTAGGGGACAGAGAACATGTAAAGAGGCATTGAAAGATGAATCCAGTTTTGCCCTCGCAAGACACATTCGATTGAAATTGAAAAGGTCACTGCCCACATGATTGCATCACCTACCTTGCGGGGTCCATTGAAGGTATGAGGTTATCTGTTTTTACCAAGGGTGAGGCATTTCAGGCGTATTTTGCTGAAAAAAAAGCCAAGAGTTGAATACAGAGATCATGCTGAAATGCAACAGAAACAGAAGACATTTATTATTCTTTTTAAATAAATTTTTTATTAATGTAGATAAACATTTTCTCCACTGTTTGTGCATTTTTTTGTTCCAGAAGTGTCAATTTCAAAATTGCTTCACCTGTCAGCTCTTAATTCATTGTAACTAAAGCACTCATAGTGCTTAAGATCCTTTTATAAAATGTTCTTTCAATAAGGAATTTTCCAGGGTCACTTAGTAGGATTCTAGGCATTTTCTCATTCTTTTTTTTTATGCTTGTATGACTGGACATTGTTTCCTGGAAGGTTTCCAAGGGGCTCTTAGCAAGTGTTTTAATTGGAAATGTGTCTGTTGTGTTGTATAAGGACTCCTGATCTACACTATGCAAAAGACTTGATGGTTATAAATATTCAGCACTGTGTGATAATATAGGTATTGGCACCTACATTTCTGTTGGCAGGTAACAAACTCAGTGTTGATCTGAGGTTAGAAAGTCCTTACAGTTTTTTTTTCTGTCATTGTCTCTGTTTTACAGTGTTAAAACCCAGAGTACCTCAAAATAACTATCTGTAGAAAGGCTTTGTTTTCTTGGCTGTTGCTTTCTATTCCAAAAATTATAAAAGAGGTAATTAAAGGAATATCTCCCAGCAGGGAATTGGATTTGATAAAATGTCACCATCGATCTCTTAATTAGCCCCTCAGAATACCATGTTGTCTCCTGGTCCTCTGAGAAAGAAGATGAGTGGAAATGAAAGGGATTTTTTTTCTTAAATAACAAAACCAAATAACAGGAAAAAAGTCACAAATGCAAATCCAGGGATCATGTGAGAAACCTTTTACAAAAGCTGCATTTAAAATTATTGACAGACTTAAAAAATTGTAAGTTCATGGAAAAAAAGAGAATGAACTATTTTCCTTAGAAAAGGATTAATGTTCATATTAAAAATAATCATAGAATCATCATAGAATCATAGAATGGCTGAGGTTGGAAGGGACCTCAAAGATCATCTAGTTCCAACCCCCCCGCCATGGGCAGGGATGCCAATCACTAGACCAGGTCACCTAGGGCCACATCCAGCCTGGCCTTGAACATCGCCAAGGACGGGGCAGCCACAACCTCTCTGGGCAACCTGTTCCAGTGCCTAACCACCCTCCTGGTAAAGAAATTCCTCCTAATCTCTAACCTAAATTTCCCCTCTTGTAGCTTATATACTTACTCAAGAATATCCAAACCTTTTCCATTCATGCAGCTAAAAAATGGGATAATTTCTTCTAGTGATTTGTGAGATGTGTTGACTCCAGCTCTAATCTTGATTCCCTATTAATTTATGTGAAGTTAGACTGGGAAACTTTTTCCATGTTTTCAGTTTTTTGGGGTGTTTGCTTGGTTTGGTTGGATGGTTTTTTGTTTTGTTTGTTTTTGTTTGGTTGGTTTTAGTTGGTTGGTTGGTTGTTTCTTACATTCCTGCTCTCTCCTGATAGAATTGTCCCTGCTATAAACCATTTCTAGAGTCTTGCACTCATCTCCAGTGCTACCAAGCACCAAAGATGTCTGTCTGGGCTAGTTAGCACATTTATAAGTTTCTAAGGGATCATGTGTAATGCATGTTCATCACTGTTTATCAAAGAGCTCTGGAAGACCTAACACCCATTTCCCCAAGGAGACAGAGCTCTGCAACATCTTAAAAGAGGGGTCAGCAGAGTAGAGGAACTATGCAAAATATTAATATTTCCTTCCCTAAAAAGTTCTAAAAATTACATTTTCATATTAACTTAAAAAATTTTGTTGGGAAAGAAAAGCAAAGATCACAAATAATTAAGGACCAGTCGACATGTTTTGTCTAAAATGAAATATTTCCATTTGGTTTTGGTGTGTTGTAATAATTCTTTTTAAAAATTGGCAAAAGGGAAAAGGATTTTTCTGCACTCTTCCCTGTATTGGGAGGAGGATAAATTTACATAAAATATTCCTGAACTGCCTTGCAGTCACTTAATTCTTCATAATGAATTTGTACAAAGAAATCACGGTTGACCAGTTCAAAGTCAAAATTCAAAGTCAGGAGAGTATCCGTTCAGTTTGGTTTCAGCTACCTCAGTTAGAAAAATATCTGTGAAAAGAGATCTCTGATGCCATTTTCAAGATTCTTCTGTACATTATTAGAGCTCTACTTTTCATCCCTGTAATAATAATTGCTTACTTCAAAGTGGGTCATTAACCCTAATTAATATTTACAAACACAGCAGTACTGAGGTGAAACCTGTTCTGAAAGAATGGAATATTTTGTCATAGTAACACATCTCAGCGATCCAAAAGTGCTTACAGCACTCTTCTGCTCAGTCTTAGCTGCAAAATAGGTCAAGACTGTCAATTTTTCATGTTCTCTGACTGTAATGTAAATTCTGTTCTATCAGACTTCAAACAAAAGATTAGTTTGGACCAAGTTTGCAGATCTTAATTTAAAAAATACTAATTACTTGAGCTATTTTTCACAGGTGAGCTTTTTCTCATTTTACAAACAGATGTCATGGTTTTGGCTGCATCTCCATAAAATTTTAGGAAACCATCAGGTTTATTAACATTTTCTATATTTATAGAAAACTGTTTCGTTATGAATATCAAGTTGTGTTGTTGTCTACATATGAATTTGTAGAACTACAGTGAAACTGTGGGCATGGTACAAGAGCCTATCTGTAGAGAAGTGTTCTTTCTGCCTTTCGGTGTCCAGATGGCCTGAGTGTTTGTGTGGGATTTTTTTTATTGTTGTTGTTGATTTCCATCATCTCTGCTGGAAATCTAAGAGTTGTTATTCTAAGCCTATAGTCATTGTTAGAAAAATGAAATTCCATCTGCTATTGACTGAAGGAGGCTGGGGGAAAAATCAGCAGAAAACGCCATTTGCTAGGCAGCGCTTGCTGCCAGTTCTGAGCCAAAAAACTCAAGGCACCATGCATGAAGAACTCTGGGGAGCTGGTGACTTAACCTGGTGGACAGTGTGGCAGATGCACATTTTATTATGAATCTTCATTTGTTTATATGACTTCTATTGTGTCCTGGTTCCTAACCATAAATCTTATAAAGGTTTTTGTAAAGAGATGCCAAGCTTACACTTAAACAGATTTTGCATATTATTAATTGAGGTAAAGACATGCTACATCAAGAATAGACTTCTCAACACATAAACATATCTTAGCTGTCAAGGGATAAACTTCCAAAAATCTCAACTACTTTGCAAGTAGTTCAGCAGAAGTTGTTGAACCGTTGATATTTTTCATTAAATATGGCCCTACTTTCATGATGCTGCCTGCATATTTGGGTAGTAAGCATCACAAAAGTCAGGGGAGGGAGAAAGGCAATGATTCCTTTTGTCATTCCATTTCCCCATAAGTATCTTTCACTATGACATTTTTATTTTCTGTAACATAGCTAGTCCTCTTCCTAGTGCTGCTTCTTCTTAGCAAGTTCTTTCCTAACTTCCTTTGGCTACAATAGTCTGCAAGGCTGACCTGAAACTCTTATGTTAATGTCGGGGTGGTTGAAATTTCCTAGCAGGACTAGAGCCTGTGATCGTGATACTTCTGTAGATGTAGCAGGAATGCTTCATCAACAGACTCCTCTTGATTGGGAGGCCTGTGGTATACTCCAACCACAAGTTTTCCCTTGTTACCTTGATCTTTAATTCCTACCCGTAAGCTTTCGACTTGCTCATGGTTATTCTTTAGGGACATCTCTTCACATTCAATCCATTCCTTAACATAGAGGGCAACACCTCCACCCCTCCTTCCCCTTCTGTCCCTTCTGAACAGCTTGTACCCATTGATAGCCACACTCCAGTTATAGGATTCATCCCACCAGGTTTCAGTAATGGCTACTATGTCATATCCTTCAAGCAGCACAGTAGCTTCCAGCTCCTCCTGTTTGTTACCCATGCTGTGTGCATTCATGTAGAAGCACTTCAGCTGTGCGGTTGGCCACACCACTTTTCCAAAAGGACATCCTTTCATTCCTTTAAGGTGTTTCCCTTTTTTTCCATTGACTGCTGCTATCTCAGGAACCCCTGGCTTGACTCCGTGAGCCTTTGACTGTGCTGCATGTTGCAGGGCAACAGTCTGAAGGCCCTTACTAGCCCCCCTTCCCACCAACTGTGGTATCTCCTCCCACAGCCTGTCTTATGAAAGGCTAGTTACATTGTTATCCCTCTCCCCCTTCACATCTAGTTTAAAGCCCTATCAATCAGTCCTGCAATCTCCTGTGCAAAGACCCTCTTTCCCCTTTGAGAAAGGCGTCTTAAACTGTTTCTGGTGTATGGCTTTTTGCACATTGCATACATTTTATAAATCTCCCTGATCTTCAGTTGCTTAATGATACCAGTGTTAAATTGTGTTATTTATATTTTGGGTACTACTCTAAATTATTGAAGACTACTCTAGAGGGCTTGGGATGTTTTAGCACTTGGGCAACTGAAGGGACTCAGTTATTGGTCTCACACCCCGTGTAAGTGCATGGTTTGCAGACCTGTACTGTTCTCCTCCTGTATTTCTGAGAACTCTAAACCTTTAATATATTCTTAACAGCCTATTTTCTTCTTCCACTCTTTCATCTTCTGCACCATTGTTCCAACTCATCTTTCCCTGGCAAGACTTCTGGTGAATTCAGGCTCACAGAGGGACAGCTGTATTACTTCCGTGTTCCTGGCATAGCCTGGTGTTAGTGAAATGTCACAGGAAGTTTTGCAGTCTTGAACTTCCTTAAGAAGTGTACTTCACGCCAGTAGGTTTCCTCAAAAGCAATCTAGATTATGGGGCACGTACAAATATTGACTGATAGGAGATGTCTAGACATAATATTTTATAGTTTGCTGTTTTTCATACATTTTCCAGATAGGCAAAATGGAGGCCTCTGCAGTACTAAGTACAGAGTGATTCTGTCTTTTGCATTGCTCCACCTCGTGCAACAGGAGTTCCACCAGGTTATAAACTTAATTCATGTAGTGAAAATGTCTGGTGCCGCTTGCTAAGGTTGCCTGGCCAGAGGAAGTCATTTCCCTCATGGCTGGACTCTCTCTTTTATTATTGTAAATAAGATTAATGCTCTTAAGCATTAATAGTCTGGGCCTCTGCCTGTGCTCTATGTGCATGAGCTCCTGTCAACTATAAGTTCTCATAGACTGTAATTTAGGCAGTGGAGGCCAGAGACTGACTTCAGTTACTCTGAAGTAAATGCCTTATGGCTGGTCAGCTCAATAGCTTTCTAGATACCACTAAGTAATATTAACTATCTCAATTCGATTGTGATGCAACCGTATCAACAGAGTGCATGTATAATCAGCTGCATGTAGACACCAAGGTTCATGTCATCATCTCAAAACTGAACCCTATCTCTATTCTCTCTGTTACAGCCTTTCATAACAGGTTTCAGGGTTATCTGGGGTCTGACACAGTAGAAACCATCATTCTTTAAATAGTGTTGGCAGAAGGAAATTTATGGTCCTTCTGCTGCTTGCTGTAGTCTCTTCCTTGAAAGGTCAGACTTGCCTAGTCTGTTTAAAAAGGAGTCACTTTTTCTGCCCCCCTACAGAGGTTTCACTATAAAGGTTATATGCCTGCAAACACTTCCAGCATCCACAGATTTTGGAGTTTTGTCTTTCTTGACTGGGATCTCTCTCTCCTAAGGTAACAGAACAGTCGTTACTAAGGGAAAAAAGAAGCCAGAAAGTGGTACCTACCATCTGCAGTGATACCATTTGGAGTTGTTGGGTTTTCTAAAAATTTTCAGCCTTACCTGTTTCTCAGGACTTTTAACAAACTGATTACCACCTGCCTTCAACTTCAGCATCTTGATATGCTATTGATCACAACTGCAAAAAGCCATGCAGCTTTCAAAATGTAATAAAACTCAAACATTGTTTTATCTTATTGTTGTACTACTTCGAAAGACCATTTAGTCTAGGGGAACTGAGTAAAGACAAGGATAAAACAAGTTGAAACACCCAGTCAGTTATATAAATAACTGTTTCTAATGTATTTCTGAACTTTGATTTTTATTATATTTTTTGGTTTTTTTTCATTTTTCTCATAAATCAAGGGTAGAGATATTGCAGTTTTGCTTTTAACAGTGAAGAACTTGTTGAGCAAAGTAATATATAAGGGAAGACTGAGTTTCACAGATAGACAAGAGATGGGTTTGGGATTATCAGTCAGTTTTAAGGAGAACCTCTTCCGAAGAGGTAAAATAAGAATAAATAGCTTAATAGAACTTAACAAGCTTTAAAAAAACAAGCTGTTAAGCCTTTTACAAATGAATGTTTACTTTTGTCCTCATTTAACCTTGCTCTGCAGAAACAGTGATACCTATTTAGTAAGGTGTTTTGGGTCCCTCTAAGCCTTAAAACTAAACTTCTGCCTGGTAGTCAGTATTTTGTCTGCTGTCCAAGTAAAAAAACAAGGCTTTTGGCACTATCTCAAACAGTACCCTCATGGGCAAGCTTAGGAAATATGGGTTAGATGAATGGACAGTGGGGTGGATTGAAAACTGGCTGAAGGACAGAGCTCAGAGGGTTGTCATCAATGGTGTGGAGTCCAGTTGGAAATCTGTAATGACTGGTGTTCCCCAAGGGTCAGTACTGGGTCCAGTACTCTTCAATATATTCATCACTGAGCTGCATGAAGGAATGGAGTGTATAATTAGCAAATTTTCTGATGACACAAAACTGGGAGGAGTGGATGACACACCAGAAGGTTGTGCTGCCATCCAGCGTGACTTGGACAAGGTGGAGAGCTGGGCAGAGAAAAACCTTAAATTCAACAAAGGCAAGTGTAGGGTAATGCATGTGGGGAGGAATAACCCTATGGACCAGTACAGGTTAGGGAGAAAGACCTGGGAGTCCTGGTGGACAAGAGGATGACCGTGAGCCGTAAGTCTGCCTTGTGGCCAAGAAGGCCAATGGCATCATTGAGGTGCATCAAGAATAGTGTGTCCAGCAGGTTGAGAGGTTATCCTCCCCCTCTACTCTGCCCTAGTGAGGCCACATCTGGAGTACTGGGTCCAGTTCTGGTCTCCTTTGTTCAAGAAGGACAAGGAATTTCTGAAGAGGGTACAGAAAAGGGCTACAAAAATGATTAGGGGGCTTGGATTTTTTTCATATGGGGAAAGGCTGAGATAGCTGAGGCTCTTTAGTTTAGAGAGGAGAAGGCTGAAAAGGTATCTTATTAGTGCTTATTCTTAGTGGGTAGTTGTCAGGAGGATGGGGCCAGTCTTTTTTCAGTGGTGCACAGTGATCGGGCAAGAGGTAACTGGCACGAACTANTGTCTTTTGCATTGCTCCACCTCGTGCAACAGGAGTTCCACCAGGTTATAAACTTAATTCATGTAGTGAAAATGTCTGGTGCCGCTTGCTAAGGTTGCCTGGCCAGAGGAAGTCATTTCCCTCATGGCTGGACTCTCTCTTTTATTATTGTAAATAAGATTAATGCTCTTAAGCATTAATAGTCTGGGCCTCTGCCTGTGCTCTATGTGCATGAGCTCCTGTCAACTATAAGTTCTCATAGACTGTAATTTAGGCAGTGGAGGCCAGAGACTGACTTCAGTTACTCTGAAGTAAATGCCTTATGGCTGGTCAGCTCAATAGCTTTCTAGATACCACTAAGTAATATTAACTATCTCAATTCGATTGTGATGCAACCGTATCAACAGAGTGCATGTATAATCAGCTGCATGTAGACACCAAGGTTCATGTCATCATCTCAAAACTGAACCCTATCTCTATTCTCTCTGTTACAGCCTTTCATAACAGGTTTCAGGGTTATCTGGGGTCTGACACAGTAGAAACCATCATTCTTTAAATAGTGTTGGCAGAAGGAAATTTATGGTCCTTCTGCTGCTTGCTGTAGTCTCTTCCTTGAAAGGTCAGACTTGCCTAGTCTGTTTAAAAAGGAGTCACTTTTTCTGCCCCCCTACAGAGGTTTCACTATAAAGGTTATATGCCTGCAAACACTTCCAGCATCCACAGATTTTGGAGTTTTGTCTTTCTTGACTGGGATCTCTCTCTCCTAAGGTAACAGAACAGTCGTTACTAAGGGAAAAAAGAAGCCAGAAAGTGGTACCTACCATCTGCAGTGATACCATTTGGAGTTGTTGGGTTTTCTAAAAATTTTCAGCCTTACCTGTTTCTCAGGACTTTTAACAAACTGATTACCACCTGCCTTCAACTTCAGCATCTTGATATGCTATTGATCACAACTGCAAAAAGCCATGCAGCTTTCAAAATGTAATAAAACTCAAACATTGTTTTATCTTATTGTTGTACTACTTCGAAAGACCATTTAGTCTAGGGGAACTGAGTAAAGACAAGGATAAAACAAGTTGAAACACCCAGTCAGTTATATAAATAACTGTTTCTAATGTATTTCTGAACTTTGATTTTTATTATATTTTTTGGTTTTTTTTCATTTTTCTCATAAATCAAGGGTAGAGATATTGCAGTTTTGCTTTTAACAGTGAAGAACTTGTTGAGCAAAGTAATATATAAGGGAAGACTGAGTTTCACAGATAGACAAGAGATGGGTTTGGGATTATCAGTCAGTTTTAAGGAGAACCTCTTCCGAAGAGGTAAAATAAGAATAAATAGCTTAATAGAACTTAACAAGCTTTAAAAAAACAAGCTGTTAAGCCTTTTACAAATGAATGTTTACTTTTGTCCTCATTTAACCTTGCTCTGCAGAAACAGTGATACCTATTTAGTAAGGTGTTTTGGGTCCCTCTAAGCCTTAAAACTAAACTTCTGCCTGGTAGTCAGTATTTTGTCTGCTGTCCAAGTAAAAAAACAAGGCTTTTGGCACTATCTCAAACAGTACCCTCATGGGCAAGCTTAGGAAATATGGGTTAGATGAATGGACAGTGGGGTGGATTGAAAACTGGCTGAAGGACAGAGCTCAGAGGGTTGTCATCAATGGTGTGGAGTCCAGTTGGAAATCTGTAATGACTGGTGTTCCCCAAGGGTCAGTACTGGGTCCAGTACTCTTCAATATATTCATCACTGAGCTGCATGAAGGAATGGAGTGTATAATTAGCAAATTTTCTGATGACACAAAACTGGGAGGAGTGGATGACACACCAGAAGGTTGTGCTGCCATCCAGCGTGACTTGGACAAGGTGGAGAGCTGGGCAGAGAAAAACCTTAAATTCAACAAAGGCAAGTGTAGGGTAATGCATGTGGGGAGGAATAACCCTATGGACCAGTACAGGTTAGGGAGAAAGACCTGGGAGTCCTGGTGGACAAGAGGATGACCGTGAGCCGTAAGTCTGCCTTGTGGCCAAGAAGGCCAATGGCATCATTGAGGTGCATCAAGAATAGTGTGTCCAGCAGGTTGAGAGGTTATCCTCCCCCTCTACTCTGCCCTAGTGAGGCCACATCTGGAGTACTGGGTCCAGTTCTGGTCTCCTTTGTTCAAGAAGGACAAGGAATTTCTGAAGAGGGTACAGAAAAGGGCTACAAAAATGATTAGGGGGCTTGGATTTTTTTCATATGGGGAAAGGCTGAGATAGCTGAGGCTCTTTAGTTTAGAGAGGAGAAGGCTGAAAAGGTATCTTATTAGTGCTTATTCTTAGTGGGTAGTTGTCAGGAGGATGGGGCCAGTCTTTTTTCAGTGGTGCACAGTGATCGGGCAAGAGGTAACTGGCACGAACTGGAACATAGGAAGTTCCATCTAAACGTAAGGAAGAACTTTATTACTTTGAGGGTGGTATAGCCCTGAAACAGGTTGCCCAGGGAGGTGGTGGAGTCTCCTTCTCTGGAGACATTCAAAACCCACCTGGATGCCGTCCTGCACAACATGTTCTATGAGAACCTGCTCTGCCAGGGGGGTTGGACTAGATGATCCCCAGAGTTCTCTTCCAACCCCTAACATTCTGTGATTTCCCCACAGTAACCTACTTAACCTATCAATAGGATCAGCCCTAGATCCAGAATCAAAACAAATACTTTTAAGTCTCACTTATGGCTAGGATAGAGGGAGCAAATTAAGCATTTTACTGGAAAAAAAAAATGTCACTGAAAGAATCGGTGAGAGTTGTGGGAGTTTGAAGAGTCTAGATGTAACTTTTCTTCTGGAGTACTTGTAAGTTCTCAGTGACCTTGGGTATCAATATGTGGTCTTTGCATTGGCATGCAGTCTGCTTTTGATTTATCCATGGATGGATTATCCTGGTTTCTGGGTAATTTATGATGCAGATGTGCAACACTCATGCTTAGGAAGCACTTGGCATCTAAAAGCAATACATTTTTGTATTTTTGTGGCATTATCTCTGCCTATCACCTCGTGTACGTAGGTGGCATAGGTGAGAAAATGAATTATTTTATTTTTAGAGCAGGTTTTGTACAGCATCCAGTAAGAAAGGCTTGAATCTGTCATTGAATGAGGAGAAAGTGAAGTGTTAGGAGACCATCATCCCCCTTGTGTGCTGAATGAAGTGGGTTCCTTTTGGAAATTGATCTAAAAATGCTGTCAACCGAAAGGGAAGTGCCAAAACATAAAAATGTTTTTTAATAAAACCAGAAATGTAGGGTATCCATAGTACACAGTAACTGTCCTGTGATATGTAACAGCTGCAGTGAGCTTGAAGGTGGTGTGGATGACACTGGGAGGCACATGCTTTTGTGGATAGTGTCTGCTGGTTTATAGATATACAGTAAACCACGTAGATAGACATGTGTGAATGCGTCCTTTCAGCTGATAAAGCCCCCTCTAGCTGTCAGGAAATATGTGCTGTTTCTTACCATCCAAAAGGAGCAGTCTTCATTTGATTTATAGCAGAATTATTTACATTTGTCTTATTTTTGAGGCTGAATGGCATTTCTTACTGTCATTTTCATGCTGCTTTTTTACAGGGCTTTTTATGCTGTTTTTACATGGAGAATGATGTTTATTCTGAGCTGAGGCTGAGGCTGTTTTCTTATGATGAAAAAGACATTTAATTATACCTGGAAATAATAGTGCTTCTATGAGTAGGCAGCTTAAGATTTATAGGGTTCTTAAATACTCATTTTCTTGCTTTTAAGTATTTGGCTTTTCTAAATGAGGTGATAGATAACTCTGTTGTTCACACAGATATAAGGGGAGGGTTGTGGGCCAGTGCCATACTACACTTGAGTATAGTTTTTTTATCTGCATTTCCCCTAACTGCAAAGATCTCTATGCATTTGTGCTATTAGCTTGTTTTGTGATATGCTTGCATAAATGCAGAAATTTCAGCAGATGTAAATGCATCACACTATATACAGCCTCTCTGAATTTGATTTTAATGGATAATGCCTTTTTGGCTTTGTCCTTTAGGAAGTCTCTTAGTTACCAAAGCGGGGAAATAAATTTCCTTTATTTGATCTTGCTATGCTGTCAAAATGGGGGAAATAAAACTTCCTTTATCAGAGCTCAGTATGTCCTTTTTTTTTTTAAGTGAATGCTTTTATTTGTAAGTTTAAGTGGAAATACTTTCTACAGATTTTTGAAGTACAGTAAATGTTTTAAAACATTGTCATCCATGCTTGGGAAACTATCTCCTCCAGGCATCATTATCAAGACACAGTCCTGTTTTGTAGTATATATATATACTGTGATGTTGATGAATAGAAGATGAGACTCAATAGATTAAAAAAGGAAGAGGAATAGTAATATACTTTAACACTAGAAAGATTTTAAACTTTTAGAACACTCTCCAGCTGTCATGGTACTGAAGATATACGCTGTCTTTTTGGGGGTTTTGTGAAATCTCTGTGTGTGTGCTTAGATACCCATATGATCTCTGTAATAGTTCTCCTACATGTTAAATAATGGAAAGCCAATCCCCAGTGGGACTGGAAGTCCATTTTTTGGAAAAAATGCTTTATTTTCTAAGAGATTTCTTAGAAGATCTTGCTCTCTTAGAAAGATCTTTCTCTTATAATATAAAGACATAATTTTGTCTTTAGACATTTAGGTGACAGACTGTTCCCACACTCATCCAGTATTCACTCTTTTAAATGCTCTTTACCTACACTTCAGGATCTTGCCAGTATCTCACAATGCTCCTTTAAATGAAGTCACTGATTAAAAGATGGTGAAAAAAATCTTCTTGATATCACCAGGAGTTGAATTGGGTCTCCAACTGTCTGATAAAAAATTCTTAGTAGTTGTGTTTAACTGTTATGTATTGTCTTCAAATATAGCTGACAGGTAAGATTTTTAGGGAGATTTAATTGAGATAGGGTGGGGGCAAATTTGGAAGCATTAGCACTTTAAATTGATGGAAAAGAAAAACCCCCAACTTTCATATATTTTAATCATTTAACGACTACTAGTTAATAGTGAGGTTTTTCAGCTAGCAAAAGTACTGTCCTTTGTCTTCCGAACAACTATGGCAATTTTGTGTTTGTGCTTCTTTCAAGCTGAGGCGGCAAGGAGGTTAAAGCAGGACTTCAGAAAGGAAGTTTCTACCTGATGCCGAGGTTACATATTTACTGGTGTTACCTTCTGTAGCACTGGTTTTCCTTAGAGTATCTCCAGCCAAGTCATTATTTAACCCAGTGGTGCTTCCTTTAGATCAGTAGGTAGCCGACTGAAATGTTCTCTTTTTATTTAAAAAAACCCAAACAACACAACCAAGTACAAAATGTTGATCATAAAATAATGGGAAAAGATGGTTCATCCTGATCTTTCTCTGATGTATTTGTCTTTTGGGAGCTTACTGCAAGAAGACATTTAACAACTTGTCTGTCTACAGCTAACCTTACAGGACAAGTTGAATAAGAGAGGCTATGGTGTTAGAAGTGCTTAAACTGCTACCACTGCCAGAAAAAGTAGTCCTACTACCCATTCCCAGTTCAAGCCATTTTTAACTCTGTGTTGGCACATGTTTTCTGAAGCTGAGATTAGAGAACTGCTTTGGATTTATAGTAACTGTTCTGTTTAGTTGCCAGGATGATTTCCACTTAGATGAGTTTCCAGATGAGGTTCACCGCTTGGCTGCAGAAACAATTCTGCCAACTCAAGGGAATAGCAGCACAAAAACCAGAACAAAGCTCTAAATTGAAGCTCTTTTTGATTAGTGGCAACCCTGGTTAGTTGCTACAGGACTTTATGAATCCAGAAAATACATCTGGATGAGTTACTGAAGCTATGTGTGAATTGCTTTCATAGGTGCAGTGAAGGTCATCACATGGCTGTTTTTGTGAGCACCACACCCTGGTTTGGGTTGTAGGTCATGTCTGTTCTGCACACTGGTCCTCCCAGTGCTCTACAGCACCGAAGGTATCTCATAGGTGCTCATGTGTCATCTATACAGGCTTCTCCAATTTGAAACTGTCTGCCTTTGTCACTGTCCTGAGTGACCACATCACCACAGTCAAGAGCAAGAACTGTGGCTGCAGCTGACACCCAGCACTCCTTGGCACTGACTGCACAGCCATGTCATGCTGCTGCTCCTGAAATCTGCCAAGGACAGCAGGCTGAGGTCTCTCAAGACAGAAAGAACCGAGGTGATCCACGGCATACAGTGGGAAGCACATCAGACAGAGTAAAACTGTGGGAAAAAGAATTAAGAAAATGGAAAGTGTCCACCGACCACACAATGTTTGTGTGCATTATCTGAATTTGCAGAGCGATGAATTAAGGGAAGATGCAGGGTAGAGAACTTTAGGGTTCCCTCAACCTCACTGAAATCCTTTTATTCTGGTTTTATTTGTGTTACAGGAAGAAGAAGCTAGACCATTACATCACACAGAATAAAAACTACTTTTATGGAGGAGCTAAGCGAAGTCAGGAGATAATATGGATTTCAACGTGACATGATGTTGAAAGAGCTTATAGCACCTAGCTTATCCTACCTGCTTTATTGTGATTTTTGGCCAAAAGAACTTTTCTCTAAGAAATACATGTCACTGAAAACAATTACAGCAACTCTAGAAAATAAGCAAAGGAACAACATAGAACAGAAGTCAACTGCACATACGATTTTTTCTAGGGACACAGTAGTTCAGACTAATCAAGGTAAAACAGGTGGAGCACAACCTCAAGTTGCACCAAGGGAGGTTTAGTTTGGATATCAGGAAAAATTTCTTCACAGAAAGAGTTGTTAGGCATTGGCACAGGGTGCCCAGGGCAGTGGTGGAGTCACCATCTCTGGAGGTGCTCAAGAAACAGAGATGTGGCACTTAGGGACGTGGTTTAGTGACATGATGGTGATAGGTTGACAGTTGGACTTGATGATCTTGGAGGTCTCTTCCAACCTTAATAATTCTATGATTCTGTGGAACAAATCCTTGAAGACATTGGTAAAAATTATATCAGATCACATGGACAACAGTGAAACCAAGAGGGATAAAATGGCTCTTTCAGCAATGAAATTTTCTTCCTTTTTTTTTTGTCCTGAAAAATTTAATATGAAGCTAAGTTTTATTCTGAGTATGGCTGATTTCAAAGGAAGGAAAATTTTAACAAATGTAGCAAATAGCCTGTATACAATAACATGGTAGTTTTGAAAAAAATACTTGTTGAGGATATTCCTAGAGTACACAGGAGTCTGTGGATGTATTTTGCTTAAGAGCGAAGATGGTCTATTGGTGTATAAAAGCAGTGAAGTACTAGTCAGTCTTAACTAACACAGTATAGGATTTTCTGTGCCCAGTGGCCTGGACAGTACAAATGAGCTGTCTGAGGAGCAATATTAGAGCCATGGCTGCACTAATAGACCTTACTGTCTTTGCCCAGCTCCACCTGGAACCCCCTACCACCTCTGCCCAAGGCCCCAGGCCCCATTTCAGCCCAGGCCAGGGCTGTCAGTCACTGCCTCAGCCACCCCACAGCAGCGCTGAGGTGCAGCTCTGTTGACATCCTGTCCTGTCCCATGGCTTCCACAACAGCCTGTCCTGCTCCCCTCTAGGGAGCCCTCCCTGTCCTCATCCCCAGGGAGCTGCTGGCCACCATGGTGCCCTGCCACTTGGCCCCTTCCAGGACCCAGGCGTTGAGTGTGGAGCACACATCTCAAGTACCAAGACAGGTGACTGAGTTAAGAAGAAGGGGCAAAAAAAAGTAGTCATCAGGAAAAGTGAGAGCAAGACAGCACATTTTCTGGCAGCATTTAGAAAGATTCTAATGAGGCAAGGAGTAAAGGGTTCACTGAGAAAGCTCAACACAGGGCAAACCTTTGTGGCTGCAACTTGGCTATCAGTAGAAGGACATAGCTGGGACTATTGCCTTGAAAGGAAAAGAAACTTGACAGCAGCTCATGGACTAGTCCAGTTGGCAGCCGGTCACGAGTGGTGTCCCTTAGGGGTCAGTGCTGGGGCAGCTCCTGTTCAACATCTTTATTGATGACTTGGATGAGGGGATAGAGTGCACCCTTCGTAAGTTTGCAGATGACACTAAGCTGGGTGGAAGTGTCGATCTGCTTGAGGGTAGGCAGGCTCTGCAGAGGGACCTAGACAGGCTGGATAGATGAGCAGAGGCCAATGGGATGAGTTTTAATAAGGGTAAATGTAGAGTACTGCATTTTGGGCGTAACAACCCCCAGCAGAGCTACAGGCTCGGGAAGGAGTGGCTGGAGAGCTCCCCAGCAGAGAAGGACCTGGGGGTGCTGATTGAC
>VWZX01004458.1:14230-33770 GCA_013399015.1 Galbula dea | reverse complement strand
TGTGTTTCTTCAGGGGATGATTTAGGGATAAGAGTAGTGTAGGGCTATTGATTGGACTAGATGATCTTGGGGGTCCTTTCCAACCGTAATGATTCTGTGATTCTGTGTGACTAATGGCAGATGCTGATGCTAGGCTCCCAAGATGTGAGAGGGTGGCAGTGAACATAATTGTTCGAGGGTCCTTCCTGCTTTCCTTCCACCATGGTCCACACCGCCCCCACTGTTTCTCTTGCAGATGGATGTAAAGATCCTAGAGCTGGTCAGTGGCTGCTGATGTGAAGGGGATGTAAAATTATGTCAAATGTGATGGCTACAGAAAGACTTGGAATTATGTTATGAAGATATATGAGAAAGACATAGAAAAGGTTGCAAAGGTGAATGTTTGTTTGTGGTTATGTATTTATAGCTGAATTCATTTTCAAAGCCAACATAATATTTAATATTTAGCTGTGGTTCTTCAAAGCCTTCAGACTGTCTTTCACTTCCTCCTTTAGAAAGATTTTGAACTCCGTTGTCAATATTTTTTGCAACTTCCTATGCTCAGGAAAAGTGTCCTTGAAAGGGCAGAAGTTTTGGATTTGCTGATTGTCATGTAGACAAGGATGTTTTCAAAATAAAGGCACAAGATCCAATTGTAAATCTTCCTGAATATATGAAAGTCTAATCAGGCTGACTAAGACAGCCAAACTATGACATATCTCATTTGAATTTTCTCTTCCCCCAGGCCTTGTCTACAAGAAATACGCATACATTGTTTTGAAAGTAGAAAAAAATGAATGATAACAGTACTCAGCCCTGGTGTAGTTCTGAATGTGTTTTAGTTTTAAATGCATCTGATTATTTACCTTTCTCATATACTGGATGTAGCTGTAACTGCCATATATAATGCCCTTTTTGTCACCACTTACATAGTCTTGAAGCAGCACAGCCTTCCACTGCCCCATTTTTCCTTCCTGTTAGTAGCTGACAGTGCTTTCTGCAGTAAGCTACATGTTTATGGATTTGGTAGATGAGCAGTGATCTTGCATACTGTAGTTGTGTGAGTAATTCTTCCTTAGAGGGAGGGTCCTATTGAGTATAGATATATTGGTTGGTTGGATATGATTTGTGAGTCTCCTCTCCATTCTGAGAAATCTCCTATTTTATTCAAATAATAATTTGCTGGTTATTAAGTATACTGAACTGCTGGCTGGTTTTGATTTTCAGTGTTACCTTTTGTAGTCCATATGTAAACAGTGACACTTCTCATGTAATTGAAAACAGTGTTCCTCATGGTTATCTCTTTTGCAGTACCTATTTGAAATGTCTCTCTTCTCAGTGATGAGCATTTGAAGGAATTTTGCTACACTGGTAAGCAGCAAGTTCAGTGTTTCTTAGCAGTATAGGTAAAATGAAGTTCTACCACACTGGGGATAAAGGGCAAAGTAGCTTGTGTGATCCCACTGCTGGCAGCAGCAACAGTCCTTTCTGTGGTCATGGCTTGTTGTAAATAATGGGGAGGCCTGAAGTATGTTGCTTGGACTGTGGAGAAGAGAGGGTGGGAAAAGTAATTCTAGCAGGGCTGTGAAAGTCTGTAGAAAAAGAAGATTGTTTCTTCCACTATAGTTTGAGGTCTGCATCCTGCTTCTAGAGGGACTTCATGGTGATCATTGTTATACTTCTTTGATCCATGTCCTACCATTGTATATAGCCATACTCTGAAAAGCAGGTTGCAGGTACAGGTCAGGTTCTTCTCTCCCAGTTCACTCCTCTCAGCTATCTCCATGGTTTAGACATTTGGTTCTTCTCTGTCTGCCCCCACTTTCATCTCACTTATGCTAAAATCCCAAATCTGGTCAAAGACTGGGGAGGGAGAGCAAAGATCGATTAACACATACAGCATCTCCTGCATCCCTCTCCTATGCCAGAAATGGAAGGAAGAGCTGAAAGCATATTTGCCCTCCCCTTCCTCTTCTTTAATAAGCTCATGCTTTCCACACAGGCAGCAAGTCAAGACTGTCCTAAGCAGGCACTTACGTGGAAGGCATCTACCTAGAAGGATCTCTGGTACTCCTCATGTTGCATTGGGTTTGCATGGCAAGGTTTTGGTAGCAGGGCTACAGGGATGGCTACTCTGAGAAGCTCCCAGAGGCTTCCCCTGTGTCTGATGGAGCCAATGGCAGCCAGCTCCAGGACAGATCCACCACTGGTCAAGGCCAAGCCAATTGGTGCTGGTGGTAGTGTCTCTGTGATAACATATTTAAGAAGGAGAAGAAAAAACTGTGCATTTAGCAACTGGAGAGAGGAGTGAGAATGCATGAAACAACTCTGCAGATGCTAAGGTCAGTGAAGAAGGAGGAGGAGAAGGTGTTCCAGGTGCCAGAGCAGAGATTCCCCTGCAGCCCATGGTAAAAACCGTGGTGAGACAGGGTGCCCCCCTGCAGCACATGAGGGTTTAACAGTGGAGCAGATGTCTACCTGCAGCACATAATGGACTCCGCACTTCATCAGGTGGATGCACCCAAAGGTGTCTGTAACTCCATGGGAAGCCCATGTTGGAGCAGGCTCCTGGCAAGACCTATGGAGAGAGAGTAGCCCACACTGGAGCAAGATTGCTGGAAGGACTTGTGGGTCCATGGAGGACTCATACTGGAGCAGTCTGTTCCTGAAAGACTGCACCCTGTGAAAGGGACACAGGCTGCAGCAGTTCGTAAAGAACTACAGCCTGTAAGAAGAACCCTTGTTGGAGAAGTTTGTGGAGGACTGTCCAACGTGAGAGGGACCCCATGCTGGAGCAGGAGGAGAGTATGAGGAGTCCTCCCCCTGAGAAGGAAGGAGAAGCAGGAACAATGTGTGATGCCATAACTGACCTTAACCCCCATTCTCCATTTCCTGCACTGCACAGGTAGAGGAGGTAGACAAATCAGGAATAGAGTTGAGCCCAGGAAGAAACAATAGGTGTGTGGAAGGTGCTTTAAGATTTGGCTTTATTTCTCATTACCCTGGTTGGCAATAAATTAAATTAATTTCCCTGAGTTGTTGTGTTTTGCCCATGACAGTATTTGATAAGTGATCTCCCTGCCCTTATCTTGAGCCAGGAGTTTTGTCCAGCTGAGGAGGTAAGGGTGATAGAGTGGCTTCAGTTGATGCCTGGCATCCAGCCAAGCTCAACCCACCACACATATTATCACTGCTGTGCTCTGTGATTGTTGTATGCAACTTGTCACTGTTGGCTTTTTTCCCCCCCTTTACCGAGCATTGTTTTTTCTAAATTCATTAACGTGAAGTAGTTTCTTAATTTGGCATATTGTGTGATAGCCCAAGGAGCCAGTCATGATAACGTGAATAATTGAATGTATTGCTTTGTCAGACACCTCACTGTGGTCAGTCTTTTGTACTAGCACAGCTGGGTGATGGCTGAGGTGCACATTTTATATCTCTCTGGGGGTTTGTGTTTATTTTGGGGTTTTTTGTTTCATTATGCTGACTTTAGAAGTCGATCTGTTGCTCTTTCTCTTACCCAAAAGTCCTTCTATTTGCCCTTTCAAAGAATAGGGAGAGATTTGACGTCTCTAAAATATTTATGGGATAGGAAAACATTGGTACTAAATTTAGTAAGATATGTGTTTTGGTTGTTATCTTGGCAAGTAAAAGTCGATCAAGTGCTACTTGGCTAACTTCTCTGCTTGTTTCTCTCTCTTAGCAAGATTCCCATTATAGAGATGACAGGAAGTTTGACATGTTATCATTATGTAAAAGAATACTAATTCATGCCTTGTTACTTGCAATTACTGTAAGAGAGTAACCTCTTTCTTACCACCAGAGATGTTTAAACCAGATGCAATATAAGAGGGAGTTTATATCATGTTGTCTTATAAAATGTGCTCTATCATCTGTTTTAAAGACATCATTGACTAAGTGGATCTTTCTTCTGCAGTGAGCTCTTTTAATGCCAGGAAGAAAGCCTGATACTATGTCTTTGCTTTAGTCAGTTTGCGGCCATTACATTTGTGTTCTTATCTTGATAAACATAAGCTACACTATGAAGAGACTTCATCTGAATTAGAGATAATCAAGATCTGAGTTAGAGATAATTAAGGTCGGCTGCAAAAATCTATCACCTTTTTCCTACATGCATCATCCACAACAATGAAGCCATTTGCGCTGCACAGTACATATGATGTGATTTCGCTGGGTCTCCCCAGTAGAAGAGAGATGCTGATGGTAGCTGAGCTACTTGAAGATGCATTCCAGTATGTATAATTAATGACTGTCAGTAATGAGACAAAAGATGAACTTTAGAAAAAAAGAAAAAGAATTTTTGGAACATAACTTTGAAATAAATATTAAAATGGGGGCTCTGAGGAATCAACATTTAACAGGACTGCATTTCGTATCTGAACTACTTGGAACTGCAATTTGCTTTGTAAGGATCAAATATTCCAAGAAAACGGTACTCAGAGCTGTTGTACAAGGTATTTTCAATGTCCTTGTAACTCAAGTATAGAAAAAATATCAGGAAACATGATGTGTGCTCATCTTTTATTTTATTTTTCAAAATCCAAGATAATAAAGCCCTTATTTCACATCTAGAAATGCTTGAAATATATGCTTTTTGGGGTGGAAACAGACTGAACAGCAGTTCGGCTATTAGTTTCACTAAACCAAATAATAGGCTTGAACAAAAATCCTCTTCTTAGCTCTGTCCATTATTAACATGATTACATCAGTCCTGTGGTTTTCCTTTTTCTAGAACTCTTAATGCTGCTTTTTTCTCAAGAGACAGTGGTAATCTGTATGTTAGTATCTGATACATACAGCTGACTGACCCACCAGGTGTGCCTCTCTACAGACAGCTGTGTTTTCTATGGCCAGCTGCCATAGAGGTGATTATAAGAAGCCAACATGAATTCACTAAGGGCAAATCATGCCTGACCAACCTGATAGACTTCTATGATGGAGTGACTGCAATGGTTGATGAAGGAAAACCAACCGATGTAGCCTACCTGGAATTTTGTAAAGCCTTTGATACAGTTCCGCATGACATCCTTACCTCAAAATTGAAGAGATATGGATTTGATGGGTGGACAGTTCGATGGATAAGAAATTGGCTGGATGGACGCAAGCAGAGAGTTGTGGTCAATGGCTCCTTGTCCAGATGGAGGCCGGTGACGAGTGGTGTCCCTCAGGGTTCTGTCTTGGGACTGATGCTCTTCAATGTCTTTATTGATGACCTGGACAGAGATATTGAGTGCACCCTAAGCAAGTTCGCAGACGACACCAAGCTGAGTGGTGTGGTTGACATGCCAGAAGGGAGGGATGCCATTCAGAGGGACCTGGACAGGCTTGAAAAATGGGCCTGCGAGAATCAGATGAAATTCAACAAGTCCAAGTGTAAGGTCCTGCATCTGGGTAGGGGCAACCCAAGATACGAGTATAGACTGGGAGAAGAACTCGTTGAGAGCAGCCATGTAGAGAAGGCCTTGGGGGTCATGATAGATGAAAAGCTGGACATGAGCTGGCAATGCGTACTCGCAGCCCAGAAGGCTGTGTCCTGGGATGCATCAGGAGAGGCATGGCCAGCAGGTCTAAGGAGGTCATTCTGCCTCTCTGCGCTGCCCTCGTGAGACCCTACTTGGAGTACTGCATCGAGTTCTTGGGTCCTCAGCATAGAAAGGATGTGGATGTCTTGGAGCGGGTCCAGAGGGGGGCCACAAAAATGATGAAAANTTGGAACTAGATGATCTTTAAGGTCCCTTCCAACCTCAGCCATTCTGTGATTCTATGATTCTGTGATTTTTGGGACATAAGAAGGAAGAAGTCTCTGACAGCTGATGCACTTTGGTCACCTTAGCCTGGTCAGTCAGCCCTGTATAAAGTGCATGGCAGCTTTAATAAGCTTGCTAAAAATATTGCGTGCAAAACATTTTGGATTGCGAATGCTTGGAATTTTCTGTGTATTTCTGGAGATTAAAGGAGATTTTAATACTAACCAAAAGGATCATTACTGCTTCCTGAAGATTTTGAAGGCAAAACCTTTTGTTTTGTTTGACATTGCTGTCTCCATGCTTTCCTCTAAGGAGGATGGTGAGACTTTGGGTGTTAAAGAGCAGAGCCTGCTGCTTGTCTTCCTCTCTTGAGTTCAGCATCCTGCAGATCAGAAAACCTCTAGAGTTTGTGCTCAAGTGCCCAACAGCTTCTTTAAACCAACATATTTAATCTTTGTAGCCGGAAGAGAACAGAAGACAAGAGACATTTTAAGGCACTGAAAGAGCTACACGCCTGTCTTCCTTAGCCTAAGCCCTTTGCCTTGTGGTACAGAGTCACAGAAGTTTTGCTTCTTCAAATTCTACAGTAGAATCAATGCTCTTTGTTCTCTGTGGAATTTCTTTAGGGTGATTATTTTAGTCTTACCTTCCTTTTCTAAGCTTCCTTTTTTTTTGTTGCCCTTCTTTTGGATCACTTTGCTCCCAGATAGGCAAAACCAGCTGTGTAACCATTGCTCATGGTCTGTCACAGGCTGGAGATTATTACCTACATCATTCCACTGTCAGGGCTTGATCTTATTTTGGTAGTTACTGCTTTTTCCCCAGGAATTATTTTCAGCTAGATCTTTCTGCAGACCTGGCCTAGCATGCAGTCTTAAAACCATTAAGTGGCAATAACCTCTAAAACAGATTAAGACAATGTTGGGAGAAATAAGAGTTAGAACAGAAGTGATTACGAATTTTTTTAATCATCAAATCTAACATTTCCAGAAAAGAAATATATTTAGTCATGTCTTGAAAACAGCATCTTCTGAGGTAAGCACAAAGGTCTTTTAATGACCTCTACTCTGTTTAGCAGGAGGCTGCTTACTTGAAGCTATTGAATAGTTTGTCAGTTTTCTAGTCAGTCTGTCTTTAATTAAATGAACATGCAAATATATTAAACAGTCTGATTACCTTATATAATACAGTATCACAATAACCTATATCTAAAAATTAACTTGATGTCCTTTGAAGTTTATGCTTTGCAGGGTTATTGACTAACTTGGTTCTTTTACATGTAACTGAGTGCCAGTGAGAAAGGACTTCTCAGAGGTTACATTATGTTTGATAAACACCCTGTCTGGAGGCAAGGTGTTTACTCCAGAATGCTATTTATGACATTTTTTTCCCTTAAGGAAATATCCCATAATAAACTGCTGAAAAATGTTATATTTTTTGCAGCAAATGTGAAATTTTCAAAGTCATTGGCAGTGTGCCTCATCAGTCCACAAGCAGGTTTGAAAGCTACAGGGAGTTTTGCATGGGGAACATGTTTCTTCCCAATGCAAATTTCAGTAGACTAAATGCAAGAAAAATATCCATAGTTGCTGGGTTTTTTAATGTGTTTTACTGGATCACTGCTGAGCTTCATAACTGGAAGAAAAAAAATATTTTTTTTTCTTGTGGAGTAACAGATCTAGTATATTAATGAAAATGGACCCAGGTCTTGGGTTTGAAATTGAGGACAAACAACATGATCACAACTTTTCAGTCATCTTAGAGGCCAAAACTGCAAGTGAACAGGCGAGGGTTTGTGTCTTCATCAGTTGCTAACTATATTGTGGCTATTCCTGCTGGCTTTTGGCTTAAAAAACATGTTTCCAATACACAAGTTATTGTAGCAGATGCTGGCTGTTTCATCATTTCAAATTGTTGTGGTCTTTTTTTTACCCGGAAATAAGAAAACCTGATGGTCATCTATGTACTTATACAGAGAGTAAGCAATAATATAATCGTGTTAAGCCCTGAAACAGGCTGCCCAGGGCAATGAGTGCAGTCACCATCCCTGGAGGGGTTCAAAACCCATGTAGACATGGCACTTCACAACATGATTTTGTGGCATGGTGATATTGGGTTGGTGGTTGGACACGATGATCTTAGAGGTCTTTTCCAAACTTAATGATTCGGTGATTCTATGACATAAGATGTATGAAATACTGCATTCTTTCTATTTTCCTGTCCTGAAAGGTTTAAGGACAAGAATTTTCAATGTAGTATTGCTGGTTTTCTGGGTACTCCTTTGATAGAAACTGTCCACAGCCTAGCTCACAGCCAAGTCCTGTATAGTGGAGATTTATGGGTTACATTGTGTTGTCTCTTAACAGAGGAAAGTTATTTTCCCTTGTCTGAAAAACAAGCACATTTATTTTAAAAAGCCCAGAGTCTTCATATCTTCAGTATAACCATGCTGTGACTGCTCTTATGAAATAGGATCTTCCCTCAAACATGACAGGAATTTCCCAAGCAAACTTGTAATTTCATTAATTAATCAAACAAAAGCATATCCTCTGGTCACAGAACAGCTGTTTTCTGCATCTTTTTACACAACTGCTCTGGGAACAGAAGTAAAGAATGATTTATCTACCCCATTGCTAAAATTCAATATTTTTTTCTATTACTTATCACTTTTCTTTAATGATAATCACGTAATGATAATCATGTTAATTAAAGAGAGGTTCAACTTACTTCTTTCAGAGAGTTGGTAAGATATTTAGAGCAGATCAATTTTGTGCTGTTAGCACTTTGGTGGAAGGATTTGCTCTAGTGAGTACCTCCCAATGGCAACTCCTCTACCCTAGCATAAAGTGACACAGCAAAGTGGGTGCTACATGGCTTTTTTCTGGGGAGATCATTAGGGGTTCTTGCTTATGCTGGCATATCTGTGGCTATGGCATACCACCCGTTCACACTGGTGAGGCTTCTAACAAGCTTTTATATTATTAATACCTTAAAGGTGAAAAAGCTTTTAAATTGTCTTGTTTCTTTTAGCATTCACTGTTCTAGAATAAGGGGAACCACCAAGATAGGATTACATGCTGGAATCTACCAGACAGCCTGAATTCTTAATTGCAAGGTGCCTTCCAGAGGCTGTCCAAGTTCTTCCATTCAGCCAGAAATTCTCATATGGCCCATGAAGTTTATACAGTCTCTCAACCTATGCATTGATGGCACATCACATTTTCATGAGACTAGAGCCACAGGTGTTATGTGGCTGTTGGCCACTGTTAGTTGCAATGTTTCCATGAAACCTTCAATACAATCCTTGACCATACCAATAGAAGCTTGCAAACCCTGTTCAAAAGATACTTGAGGTGCTGTGAAACCTATAGGCTCCAAAGAGGCTTGTATGTAGATAGTTGCCAAATAACTAGTGTTCAGCTGCATACTGCAAGACTGGCAGTGGTCTTCTGCCAGAGGTAATTTAGAAGACAATCAATCAATAAGTGGTGCTCAGGTAAACACTTATACCTAGTCATTTATTCCCTTCAAACATTGACAATAAGGAACATTCTAATAATTACTCAATGTCATAGCCTCCAGGAAAGGAAACAATAGGCTGAGTTCATCCCTTGTGTAACCATAGTTAAATTTGCCTTTTGCAGTTATTTAGAATGTCTTTTAGGGAACAGCAGATTGTGTCTGGCATTGCATTTGTTCAAAGATTACATGTGAGTAAGCCTTTATTTCTGTTGGTCCTCTAAAGCCTCCTGAAAATTGGCATGGAGTATCAGGGGTGTTAGATCATTAAATCTGTTTCTAAGCACATTACATCCATGTCTATAAGCTTTCCTCAATTTTTGTTTGTTTTTAACTTGAGTCCAAGCTGAGATCTGGGATTTAATTTCTACCTGTCTGTGTCTTTCACGAATAGTGATACTTGAAGCTATGCTGGGAAATGAGTTACACTTTTATCAAAGCAATTTTGCCTGCATCTAAACCCACGTTAGCTAGAATTTTGAAAAATACTTCTGGCAGGTCATTTACCTGTAGTCTATCAGAATTTTGCTCAAAACTATGTTGTGGTACTTTTTGTCTGTTTGTTAACCAAAATTGGTCGGCTCCTTTTTGAAATTCATGACAAATCAAGGCTCCCTTGAAAGTTGCTTGTTTCAGTAGCATCTTTGATTGCCTTCTGTGATGTGTATTAAGAAGCCAGGTCAGTATTGCTTTATTTTTGCTCTCTTAGTGGGCTATTGAAACTTTTATGGGAAAGTAGAAGAAAATGAGATTTCAAGAGAAGAAAATGAATCCTGATTTCTGTACATGATCAGAAAATGTTTCTGATATTTTTTCACAGCTTGCTGGTAATAAACACTACTAATACAATCACTCCTGGAAGATGGAAGATAGAAAAGCCAATTCAAAGTATTCATCCAAGCACATATAAATATAAATTCAATCCTAACCAGTGTCAGTTATTGCTTGATAATCCTTGACCAGGCTGATAAGCCCAGAGGGCCTTCAGTCTTCTAATTTTATTAGTGTGCTGTAAGCCCTATTTCTTTCCTTTAATCAGCTAAAAGTATGATGAAGACTATGTTACCACAAAGTATCATTTCCTCTTAGTAGGTACTGCAAAAAAAAAAAAAAAAAAAGGAATATGAAGCCAGGCAAGGGTATTTATTCTGTAAATACAGACTTTGACATGGCCAATACACATTGGGAAGGATGAACCTTTAAATACACAACAGTGAGGCAGCAATTCATGTTCAGATCAATGCAATACCCAGTGATGACAGTGGTAGTCTTTGCATTGATCTCAATATTTGGTGAGTTGAATCTCCTGAGCAGCACTGCTTTAACTCTTCAAAATATCCTCCTGACACATCTTGCCTGTACAGATTTACTGTTGTCTTTAAAGTGTGTTATAGCTATCCAAACTTGGTATGATATTTGAAATTCTGCTGGGTTTGTTTGTTTTACTCTGTATATACTTTAGTCTGTTATTTTAGTCCTTATTGATAAACTCATCTATTTTAAGAAATTTTTTTGAGACTCCAGCTTTTATATTATTTTCATATGCATAAAGACAAGAGTTTGTCTGAATCACTGAAGATAGACTGAAAAAGGATTTAAAGGCAATAAAGAGCTGAGATCAGTAAGGCCATAAATAATTACATGTTGAGGTTACCGAAAAGGGACGTGTTTTGTGTAATCACAGTCAAGAGAGTGTTTTCGTTACATTTGCTCTTTTGTTAGCAAATTCTCTGTGAATGGAAATGAGGAAAAAACAAGAGGAAGAAACATTTTTCTAGAAAGCTCTTTCAGGTGTTTGAGTGCAGTGTCAATTGTTGATAGACATTGCATACTGTGTAAAACATTTTAAATGCCTATTACCATCTGACAAAGCCATCTCACCACAAAGATGGTGAAAGGTCTGGAGAAGAAGTCCTATGGCAAACAGCTGAAATCACTTGGTTTGTTCAGCCTGGAGAAGAGGAGACTGAGGGGAAACCTCATTGCAGTTTAGAACTTCCTCACCAGAGATGAAGGAGGGCAAGTGCTGATCTCTCTGGTGACCAGCGACAGGCCCCAGGGGAATGGCACGTAGCTGTGCCGGGGGAGGTTCAGGTTAGATATTATGTAAAAGTTCTTCATGCAGAGAGCACTGGAACAGGACCCCCAGGGATGCAGTCATGGCACCAGCTGTCAGGGAATTCAAAAAAGCATTTGACAATGCTCTTAGGCACATGGTGTGACTTTGGGGTTGTCCTGTGCATAGACAGGAGTTGGCCTTGATGTTCCTTGTAGGTCCCTTCCAACTTGGGATATGATTTGCTGTTACTAGGATAATGTCTTTTGGACACTGTGTTAGAAATCTTAAGATGTTAATAGGCTTTAGAGGAGCAAACTTTCAGTTCTGACCCTCCACAACTCTGATCTGTATGCTCCCTCAGTGCACCAAAACCAACCCACATGTCTGTCAGTTCGGTCATTCTGTTGTATTGGACCAAAACCTGTGAGAAGGTTTTGAGAACTTCAGTGTATGAGAAGTGGGTTTAGATGTATCTGTTTTAACTATTTCTGCCATAGTGTAATTGTATATATGGCTGGCTATGGGCAAAGGTACTCAGCTCTTTATTTTGTGAGAAAACAAGCCAGGCTTCTGTCTTTTTTTTTGGTCCTCCAACATTGCAAAGACCAAGCAGAGACGGGAATGAGCCATGTGGGAGACCTCACACATGCAGCACCACCTGTTCATGCTAAATTGGGTCAGGATGAGAAAAGTGATTGCTGCTCTTTGGGGGAAAAAAATGAGAAAAAAACCCAACTAAAGTCCAGTCTACTTCTCTCCTTCAAATGCTGGTGCCAGAGAGTAGATGAGAATGTTGAGCTCTTCTCATTGGATTATGTGTGCATACTGCAGGCTGTGGTGGGTGCCAGGAGCAAGGAGATGTGAAAACACATAGACAAGCCAAACTTCCTCTAACAGGCAAAAGAACCCTGTGTGTTTGGAGCATCTCCACACAGAAGTTGTTCTGGTTCTGATTTATTGGTGTATTTAATATTTATTAAAGTAGTTTTTGACTCCTCAAATGAAGCTTATTCTTTGGGGTAGGACAGTAGTAACTGGCAGAAGACATGGCAGTGTCAGTGTAACTGTGTGGCTAGAAGGGACAATAGTCCAGGGATGACACTGGTGGAAGCACTCTTCTGATTGAAGTACTTAAGCCACTATAAAATTGGGGTGTGTCAGTATAACTTAGTTGGTTCTCTTTCAACAGCTGAACAGGGGAAAGCCAAAGGTAAAGCTTCACTCTAGCTTCTCCCCTGCATGATTAAGGGGGTGGAACATCTTCCTTATGCAGAAAGGCTGAGGGAGCTGGGTCTCTGTATCTTGGAGAGGAGAAGACTAAGGGGTGACCTCATGTATGGTTTTAAATATGTGAAGGGTGGGTGTCAGGAGGATGGGGTCAGGCTCTTCTCAGTGAAGCCCAAGTGACAGGACAAGAGGCAATGACTGTAAGCTGAAGCATAGGAGGTTCCATGTGAATACACATAGAAACGTTTTCCCAGTTGAGGTGCCAGAGCACTGGCACAGACTGCCTAGAGGGGTTGGGGAGTCTCCTTCATTGGAGAGATTCAAAACCCCTCTGGATGATCTTCTGTGTGAGCTGGTCTAGGGAATCCTGCTGTTGCAGGGGGGTTGCACTAGATGATCTTTCGAGGTCCCTTCTAACTCCTAACATTCTGTGATTCTGTGCAGTTGTTGCAGGCCACAGCAGCTATAGCATGCAGCCAACAGCAGCGGTTGAAGGACAGAGTCCTTGGCATCCAGTGTGCCCCAAAGAGGGAAAAGTCCTTTTATGCGGGCCTGACAGACTTTTCTTCACCTGAGTAGCACCACCTGCCTATAAAGAAGAACTCAAAACTAAGACAGGAACAGAATGGATCAAGATGCTAGCTGCTATTCCTCTTAGGAAATTTTGGTAGATGGAAATGAACAATGATTCGACAGGACCCCAGTCAAGAAAGGCAGAAAGAAAATGAATATGTCTGACCCTTGAATCCAATCTCTGCAATAGATCCAAATAACTGTCAGGTATAGAAGCATATATATGCACATATCTTTATCGTAGAATCATAGAATGGCTGAGGTTGGAAGGGACCTTAAAGATCATCTAGTTGCAATCCCCCTGCCATGGGCAGGGATGCCACGCGCACTAGACCAGGTCATCCAGGGCCACATCCAGCCTGGCCTTAAACACTGCCAGGGATGGGGCCTCCACAACCTCTCTGGGCAACCTGTTCCAGTGCCTCACTACCCTTTCGGTAAAGAACACCCTTCTAATCTCTAGTCTAAATTTCCCCTCCTTCAGCTTGTAGCCATTCCCCCGTGTCCTGTTGCAACCAGACCAAGAGAAAATTCTCTCTCCTTCTGCCTTATAATCCCCTTTCAGGTACTGAAAGGCTGCTGTAAGGTCCCCTTAATAAAGGCCTTCTCCTTTCCAGCTTGAACAACCCCAATTCCTTCGGCCTGTCCTCATAGGAGAGGTGCTCCAGTCCTTTGATCATCTTTGTGGCCCTCCTCTGGACCCGCTCCAAGAGGTCCACATCTTTTTTATGCTGAGGAGCCCAGAACTGTACACAGTACTCCAGTTGGGGTCTCTTCTAAATCACCTCTGGCAGAAGACCACTGCCAGTCTTGCAGTATGCAGCTGAACACTAGTTATTTGGCAACTATCTACATACAAGCCTCTTTGGAGCCTATAGGTTTCACAGCACCTCAAGTATCTTTTGAACAGGGTTTGCAAGCTTCTATTATTATGTATTTGTCTGTTCAGCAGTGTTATTTTTCAATTGCTTATGGTTCACCAGATTTGTCATAATATGTCGCAGGTTACTGTTATCCTGTATCTCATTAAGAAAAAGGTTAATAAGTTTTTTAAATGTGTTATTATCCTAGATGTTAGAGGGACTTTTGTGAAGCAATGACATTCCATTGCATATATTTGTGTTTCAGTAATTTAAGAAACTTGGATTATTTACTGAATGAGATATATATAGATAAAGGATTTCTCCTACTAATCCTCTGCATATTGGATGAATTGCCTAAAACATGTAAAAAACAAGGTGGGATGAACCTGAAGCCTTCATATACACTCCAGCTTTAAATAAATAGCTTATGCTAAAATACTATGAAATCTCTTTGAAGTCTGTGATCGTTTGGCATCAACTATTTTCAAATACTGACCCTTTTGGTAGGACAATATTGACTAACTTGTGATGGTGTCACTAATGCTTGAGATACCTCTGAATAGTTTTTGCACTTGAAAGCACTATGTAGTTGTGTCCTACTCAGTGGCACTGTGGAGGGCTTCTCCTCAACAGACAGTGGGTGTCTCTTAAAAGAAGAAGTTGCTGTTGTGGAAAAACAACAAAGAAATTTTCCCAGAATTAAGAAATGTATCAAAACCCACATAGCTCTTGGCTTAAATTGTTCAGTGTGGTCTTATATTCTTCCCAGCAGTTCTGAAGGGAGTAATTTCCTCCTTGTTTTCTAAGCCTGAGCCCCTAATATTGGGTAATGGATGAGAATAAAAACATTTTGATAATAAGAGGTTTAAAATGGGATCATTGTCAGATTGGTACCTTGAGGGCTCTACTGGGGACCATTGTCATGACTGTTTTCTTTCTGCTAATGAGTGGATCTTGGTTCTCACTGAGGTATAGTGAGAGAACAGTGTAGCTACCCAAAAGCTAGCAGTGGCTCATCTTTCTTGTCAGCCTCCCTATAATCACAGTGATAAAGTGAAAGGCTTTGGAAAAAACAGACTCATTCAGTGTAATTGAACTAAATGGATAATAAGACACTTATTAGAGCATTAAATAGAAGAATACTCTTCACAGGCTTTTGCAAAGACTACAGCTCTTTGTCATTTCATAATAGACGTTCACTTAGGTGTATGTTTCTTTTTTGTGTGCCTTGGGATTTTTAAGCTAACTCCCATAATATTAATGGGAGTTGTGCAAGTAAACCCTGGGAATTCAGAAGAATAGAAAATAAGACCTTTTTGTATACGAAAAATGCAACTGAAAGGCTAGACTAACGTGGGGTCTGTAATTGTTAGTTTCTATTATGGGACTATCTTGGAGGCAAAAAACCCAAAAAGCTCAAATTGTAAGTAAAAGCTAAGCACATAAGGGCAAATCCTACAGTCCTAACTTAGCTTAGATAGTAACTTGCCCTTCAGACAACCTATGTCCAGTTATCTCAGCTTTTTGTGGAGTAAAAGGGCACTCAGAATAAAGCAGTACAATCCTCCTGCTCCCCAGTCTGAGACTTTCACATACATTTCTGTGTGACCTGGTCTAGGGAATCCTGCTGTGGCAGGGGGGTTGGACTAGATGAACTTTCAAGGTCCCTTCCAACTCCTAACATTCTGTGATTCTGTGATTTCTTATAAAGATTTATCCTCTTGCTCTGTTGGCATCAATCAGAAAGATACTTTTTTGACATGAGGAAACAGAGGTATGGTTTAATTCAATGTTATGATTTGAAAATAGTGGTAAGGCTGGTACCCGTAATTTCACCTTTCTAGTTCAGCTCTGCACAGATCAAATAATATTTGGTTTACAGCTTATTGATGTCTTTTTTTTCTCAAAATGCTTTGCAAATTTTAATTCAGATTCTCTTGTCATTGAATCAATGTTTTGGCATAACCCAGAGCCAGGTGTGAAACCATTAGAGTTCACAGCATTGTAAATTGGATAAAATTAGGAAGAGATGATTACTTGCTATCATTTATCTTATGGAGAAGTGTTTCAGCTGGACACAGCTGTTAATATCAAAACTTACATAATGAGACCAATCTTACAGTTAAACAATCCCAACTTCTAGTGTCTTTTCACCCTGCCATTTCTCGTGGTTTACAGCTCAAGAAACTGAGGGAGGAATATGGCTGTAAATTGTTCTGGTCTGGAAAGTGAGTGGAAATTGGGAGTAGAATTAACATTCACTTACCACTGCTGCTCTAAAAGCATCTCTCAGTCTTTCAGAGTAGCTTCCTTCTTGTGAACCCAGCTGGAAATTAAAATGAAAGTGCTGGAGCGAAGGAGGAACCATGGAGAAAGGACAGGTGGTGCAGTTCTGCATTCTCTTTTTACTGATATATATAAAAAACAGACTGTTAGCTGAAGAAAAATCCTTTTTGTCCCTTATGGTTCTTTATGAAGTTGATTTAGTTCTTTTTTCATCGAATCATAGAATGTTAGGGGTTTGAAGGGACCTAGAAAGATCATCTAGTCCAACACCCCTGCCAGAGCAGGATCACCTAGATGAGGTCACATAGGAACATGTCCAGGTGGATTTTGAATCTCTCCAGAGAGGAAACTCCCCAACCTTCCTGGGCAGCCTGTTCCAGTGCTCTGGCACCCTCACTATGAAAAAGTTTTTCCTTATGTTTACACAGAACCTCCTATGCTTCGACTTGCTCCCATTGCCTCTTGTCCTAACGTGGGACAAAACTGAGAACAGCCTGGCTCTGTCTTCCTGGCACTCACCCTTCACATATTTGTAGACATTGTTGAGGTCCCCCCTCAGTCTCCTCTTCTCCAAGCTAAAGAGACCCAGGGCGAATGAGGGACTGCTGTCCTGCGTCAGGTTTCTGAGGTGAGTTACACGAGTGGCTGTCGCTAGCCTAGGAAATGCCTTGTAATGGTTAACACTAGGAAGAAAGCCACAGTTTGTCGGGAAGTGGGGACTCAGACGGAGATCTGGTATGGGCAAGCAGCCACCCAGGTGTCTGGTTGTAGAGAGAGCCAGAGTCTGTTGCTGTTTGCAGAAGGTTGCTGTGTGAGATGTGAGCAAATAGATGGTCTGCTCAGCCTAGTAGCTGAGCTGAAAGAGGAACTGGAAAGATTAAGAGCTACCAGGGAGTGTCAGAGAGAGATTGATTGGTGGAATCATTCCCTGACTGTCTCGAGGTGCTCTCAGCAGGAGATCCCACCTTCTGAAAGGCTGAATACATTACCCTCTCACCACAAGGTGGAAGGAGGAGGATTAGATGATAGGGAAGAGTGGAAACAGGTCACTACTCGTAGTAGTAGGCGTGCACTTTCTCGGCCTGCTTCACAGTCCCAGGTGCCTATACAGAATAGATACAAGGCCCTGGTACTGGATGAGCAAACGCAGGACGAAGGAGACGTAAGTCCTTCAGAGTCGGTAGAGCTGCCCAGGGCAGAGCAGCCTGCCTCTCGCATTTGTACCACCACTGATAAGAGGAAAAGACGAGTTATTGTCATTGGAGATTCCACTGTGAAAGGAACGGAAGGTCCAATATGCCGAGTAGACGCAACCCACAGGGAAGTTTGCTGCCTCCCAGGGTCCAAGGTACGAGATATTGCTAGGAAACTTCCCAAATTGGTGAGGAGCTCAGATTATTATCCTCTTATAGTGATCCAGGTTGGCTCTGATGAGGTGGAGGTGAGTAATCCAAGGGCCATTAAAAAGGAGTTCAGGGCCTTGGGTTGCTTATTAGAAAACTCAGGAGCACAGGTAATATTTTCCTCAGTTCCCACAGTAACTGATAGAAATTTTGACAGGAATAGGAGGGCCCAATCTGTCAATGTATGGTTGCAAAATTGGTGTCGCCATCGGAACGTTGGGTTTTTTGATCGTGGGAAGGTTTATTCATCTGCTGGTATGTGGACAAATGATGGGATGCAACTTTCTCATAGGGGTAGAATGGTCATGTCTTATCAGTTGGCAGGGTTGATAGACAGGGCTTTAAACTAGCTTGGAAGGGGGAGGGGGACAGAACAAGACAAGACAGTAATGAGGAGCAGGTTGACCCTCCAAGGGCTGAGGGATCGGGTGCGGTCCAGTTACATTTGCCAGTCTCAAGAAGGGGTGGGTATAAAGAGTCACTTTTGAAATGTTTTTACACCAATGCGTGTAGCATGAGGAACAAGCAAGAGGAGCTTGAAATACTGGCCCAGTCTCAGAGATATGATGTTATTGGTTTAAGTGAGACATGGTGGGATGAGTCCTGTGACTAGTGTGCCATAATGGATGGTTATAAGATCTTTAGGAAAGATAGGCAGGGCAGAAGAGGTGGGGGAGTGGCACTGTATGTGATAGAGGGACTGCAGTGCACCCAAATTACTACTAGCAATACCAAGGTTGAGAGTCTCTGGATAAGGATTAAGGGCCAAACTAATAAAGCTGATGTGGTTGTGGGAGTCTATTATAGGTCGCCTGGTCAGAGTGAAGACGATGACGTTATTCTTTGAAGAGCTAAGGGGTGTTAGTAAATCATCTGCTCTTGTCCTCCTGGGGGGACTTCAGCCTGCCAGATGTAAACTGGGAATACCACACTGCTGGCACAAATAGGTCTAGAAGATTTTAAAAAAACCTAGATGATAGCTTTCTGGTGCAGCTACTGAGAGAACCTTCAAGGAAAGAAGCCGTCCTTGATTTGTTGTTGCTCAACAGGGAGGGTCTGGTGAGCGATGTGGTTGTAAGTGGCCGTCTTGGCCATGGTGACCATGAAGCAATTGAGTTTAAGATCTCTGGAGATTAGAAGAAGATTGCCAGCAAAACTTATATCCTGGATCTGAGGAGAGATGACTTCGGGCGGCTCAGGGAGCTCCTTAGTGTAGTCCCCTGGGGAAAAACTTTTGAAGGTGCTGGGGTTCATCAGAGCTGGTCAGTTTTTAAGTACCATCTCCTGAGAGCACAGGAGCGAGTGATCCCTAAATGTCAGAAGTCAAGTAGGCCAGGCAGAAGGCCAGTTTGGCTGAGTAATGAGTTTCTTCTGGAAATCAAGCACAAGAGATATGTATATGGCCAGTGGAAGCAGAGACTGGTAACATGGGAGGTCTACAGAGAAGCTGTACGTCATTGCAGAGAGAAAATCCATGCAGCTAAGGCCCAGTTAGAATTGAAGCTGGCTAATACTGTGGGAGACAGTAAAAAGAGCTTTATAAAACATGTTAATAGTAAAAGGAAGTCCAGGAATGACGTTGGCCCATTACTAAATGGGGATGGTCTCCTGGCAGTTGAAGACACTGATAAGGCAGAGGCATTTAATGCTTTCTTTGCCTCTGTCTTGAACATGGCGGATGGGACCTAGAGTACTCAATGCCATGAGCCAGGGATCAGTGGCAGCGAGTCCGTTAATGCTGTAGTTGACCCTGAACTATTGCGGGACTTGCTCCTCCAGCTGGACCCCTATAAGTCTATGGGGCCTGATGGAATCCACCCAAGGGTACTTAAAGAGCTGGCAGATGTCATAGCGAGCCCTCTC
>VWZX01004458.1:0-14083 GCA_013399015.1 Galbula dea | reverse complement strand
TGATCAAGGGAGACCAGCTGATGTCATCTTTCTGGACTTGAGCAAGGCTTTTGATATGGTCTCCCACAGCATCCTAATGGATAAATTGTCAAGGATTCAACTAGACGGGAGAATCAGGAGGTGGGAAAATAACTGGCTTAGGGGTCAGGCTCAGAGGGTTTTGGTGAATGGGGAGCTAAGTCGGGGTGGCGACAGGTGACAAGTGGGGTCCCACAGGGATCCATCTTGGGGACAGTCCTGTTTAATATACTTATAAATGACATGGACATAGGACTGGAATGTATAATAAGTAAATTTGCAGACAATTCTAAATTGGGAAGTGCTGCTGACTCTAGAGAGGGCAGAAAGGCACTTCAGAGGGATCTTAATAGATTAGAGGACTGGGCTTCCTTAAACCATATAAAATTTAACAAGGACAAGTGCCGGATTCTGCACTTAGGTAGGGCCAACCCAAAACCAACTTAACAACTGGGGAACGTGAGGCTGGAGAGTAGTACTGTGGAGAGGGATCTGGGTGTTTTGGTAGGTGATAGGTTTAATATGAGCCTGCAATGCGCATTGGGAGCTACGAGGGCCAATAGGATTCTGGGGTGCATCAAGCACTCCATTACTAGCTGATCGAGGGAAGTACTGATCTGACTCTACTCGGCTCTGGTGCGGCCTCACCTGGAGTCCTGTGTGCAGTTTTGGGCGCCACAGCACAAGAGGGACACGAGGTTGTTAGAGAATGTCCAGAGGAGCGCCACAAGGATGGTGAAGGGAATGGAGGAGAAGTGTTACAGGAAAGGCTGAAAGCACTTGGTCTGTTCAGCCTGGAAAAGAGGATACTTAAGGGAGACCTCACAGCTGTTTATAACTTTCTCACCAGGGAGGGAGGGTTGGGTGCTGGCCTCTTCTCTCTGGTGGCTGGTGACAGGACACGGGGGAGCGGCATGAAGCTGTGCCGGGGGAGATTTAGATTGAATATTCGTGGGAGCTTCTTTACCCAGAGGGTGGTAGAACATTGAAACAGGCTACCCAGGGAGGCTGTCATGGTCCCTACTCTCATGGAATTTAAGAAGCACTTAGATAAGGCGCTTATGGTGATTGTGGAGTTGTCCTGTGCGTAAACATGAGTTGGTCTAGATGATCCTAATGGGTCCCTTCCAACTCTGGAGATTTTGTGATTCTGTGATCTGTGAGCTCTCTCAGCCTGTCCTTGTAGGGCAGGTGCTCCGTTCCCTTAATAATCTTGGTGGCCTGCAGTGGATTCTTTTCAGTAGTTCCCTGTCCTTGAACTGGGGACCCCAGAACTGGCACAGTATTCCAGGTGGGGCCTCAACAGCACAGAGTAGAGGGGGAGGAGAACCACCCTCGACCTGCTGGCCACGCTCTTCTTAATGCATCCCAGGATGCCATTGGCCTTCCTTGCTGCAGGGGCACACTGCTTGCTCATGGTCATCCTCTTGTCCGCCAGGACCCCTAGGTCTGTTTCCCCAGAGCTGCTCTCTCACAGATCAGCCCCCAGCCTGTACTGATCCATGGGGTTGTTCTTCCCCAGATGCAGGACTTTACACTTGATCTTGTTAAATCACATTAAATTTCTCCCTGCCCAGCTCTCCGTCCTGTCCAGGTCATGCTGGATGGCAGCACAGCCTCCTGGTGTGTCAGGCACTCCCCCCAGTTTTGTATCATAGAATCATAGAATGGCTCAGGTTGGAAGGGACCTTAAAGATCATTTAGTTCCAACCCCCCTGCCATGGGTAGGGATGACCAGGTCATGCAGGCCCACATCCAGCCTGGCCTTGAACACCGCCAAGGATGGGGCCTCCACAACCTCTCTGGGCAACCTGTTCCAGTGCCTAACCACCCTCCTGGTAAAGAAATTCCTCCGAATCTCCAACCTAAATTTCCCCTCTTGCAGCTTGTAACCATTTCTCCTCATCTTATTACAGTTTGAGAATCTAAAAAGTCTCTCCCCTTCTATCCTATAGTCACCCTTTAGGTACTGGAAGGCAGCTATGAGATCCCCTCGAAGCTTTCTCTTTTTAAGGCTGAACAACCCCAACTGTTTCAGCCTTTCCTCGTAGGGGAGGTCCTCCAGTCCTCTAATCATCTTTGTGGCCCTCCTCTGGTCTTGCTCCAACAGGTCCACATCTTTTTTATGCTGAGGAGCCNGCGTATCAACCACACCACTCAGCTTAGTGTCATCTGCAAACTTGCTGAGGGTGCGCTCAATATCCCTGTCCAGGTGATTAATAAAGATATTGAAGAGCACCGGTCCCAAGACGGAGCCCTGTTGGACATCACTCGTCACTGCTCTCCACCCAGACAAAGAGCCATCAACAACAAGCTTGCTGAGGGTAGACTCTATCCCTTTGTCCAGGTCATTGATGAATATATTGAATAGCTTTGGTCCCAGCACCGACACTTGGGGGACACCACTAGTCACAGGCCACCAGCTAGACTCTGCTCCACTGACCACAACACTCTGGGCTCTGTGCTTCAGCCTCTTCCCAATCCACTTCACTGCACAATCGCCCAATCCGTACTTTTTAAGCTTAACTGTGAGGATACCATGGGAGACAGTATCGAAAGCTTTGCTGAAGTCAAGAAATACCACATCCACTGCCCTCGCCATCCATCTAGTAGTACCATCATAAAAGGCTATCAGATTAGTCAAGCATGACTTCCCCTTACTGAATCCATGTTGACTACTCGTGATAAGCCTCCTTTCCTCCATGTATTTTGAGATGGTGGCAAGAACAATCTGTTCCATCACCTTTCCAGGGATGGAGGTAAGGCTGACAGGCCTATAGTTACCTGGGTCCACCTTCTTGCCCTTTTTGAAGACTGGGATGACATTGGCCTTCCTCCAGTCCTCAGGCACCTATCCTGTTCTCCAGGACCTCTTGAAGATTATGGAGAGCGGCCTAGCAATGACCTCTGCCAACTCCTTCATCACTCGCGGGTGCATCCCATCTGGACCCATGGACTTGTTGATGCTCAGTTTGCTCAACTGATCTCTGGCCCAAGCCTCTTTGACTGAGGTAAAAACTTCCTTCCTCCACACTTCTTCTGTGGTCTTGAAGGTCTAGGACTCCTGGGAGCTGGCCTGAGTAGTAAAGGCTGAGAAGAAGGTGGCATCCAGTAACTCTGCCTTCTCTGTATCTTCTGTCACCAGGACACCCACTTCATTCAGCAGAGGGCCCACATTTCCTCTAGTCTTCCTTTTGCCTCCAACATACTTGAAAAAGCTTTTCGTGTTGTCCTTGACCTCCCTCACTAGGTTTAGTTCTAAGGAGGCCTTCACTTTCCTTGTTGCATCCCTCCATCCTCTGACAACCTCCCTGTATTCTTCCCAAGTGGTCTGCCCCTTCTTCCATGTTCTATGTATTTCCTTCTCCTGCTTAAGTTTATCCAGTAGCTCCCTGCTCAACCATGCAGGTCTCCTAACTCTCTTAATTGATTTCCTACTCTTTGGGATGCACTGATCTTGAGCCTGGAGGAAATGGTGCCTGAATATTAGCCAGATCCATTTGCTTTGCACTTACAAAGGAGCAGAGATTTTCTCCCCAGTGTATTTTACTGAATGGAGCTGTACACACCCACTCACAGCTATGGAAACTTCAGTTCTTTGGGATCACCTGTGGCCGTGCTAATGGTGAGAACAAAACTAGGTTTCATCACGCAAGATAGTTTTTCTGTTAGTTGTTTATACGTGCCTCAAATAAGCAAGCCTTGGTTTTGAAGAAAAAGTAGATTGCTTAGGGGAGCAGCTAAATATACACCTAATATGCTCAAGTCCCATCTCATCTACCTTTATGTAATCAGAAACAAACTCATCTTATGCAGAACAGACTTACATTGAAGTAGAACCAGCCTGATAGGAGAAATCAACCTCTTAGAGATCCTCTATTATGTTTCCTTAAAGATTAGAAGTTGCCTAATAAACTTGCTACTGTGTAACTGGAAATTATGCCTTAGGAAGACTTTCAGCAAGGTGGCTGTCCCTTTCCATTTACCTAGTGTTTGTACTGAGGTCTTTTGAATGCCTGAAGTAACCCTCTATATTTTTTCTTATTTGGAAACATTTCAGTTGCCTTCCACTAGATGGCTACAAGAAAAGCAATTTTGTAGGGAGCAGAGGCATGCAGCCCTTCATGTCATTGAGAAACTTTTTTCTCTCTTCCCCTCTTCTCTGTCTCTATGTGATGCAGCTGAGCTTTCCAAGCCAAAAAATTCTGTTCAGTGAGGGATGGAGAAAGTCAGTGCCTTGGAGGAGTTTGCCTCAGGAAGTGCAGCAAATCAACCAAAATGATTCTTTCAATGCTGGTTTCATTCAGCTCAACTTTGTGTGCCCAGGCCACCCTCACGCTGTACATCCCCACTAGCAGGTTGAAGGAATATCCTGAGTGTTGTGTGCAGCAAATGTTAGTGCTGAATCCTCGTTTATGTGGCAGAGAAAACAGGTGTTTTTTTGCAGGGTATTTGAACATAATGCTACAGCAGTTAGTACTAGATCTCTGCCAGACTTGATCACCTGCAGTATCACTGTGGTAAAAAGCAGGTGTGGACACATGTTTTTTTGCCCACATTAGCTAAAGCACCTTAGTCCAGCTTTTCACAAGCTGTGGAAGGACAGAATACTCTATATAAAAACCTGCCAGGACCACACACTTCTTGTCAATAGTTTCTGAATATACATATGGACTGGGAGAGGGAAGCTTAACTATGTCAGCATTTTGAGTTATGTGGTAGTGATCTTGGAGTTGAAGCCCAAAGCTACTGCCTTGCTGCTGTTGTTCTTTTGTTTGGTTGGTTTTTTTTTTTTTTCCTGGAACTGGCTTAACTCTAAGGGCACAAATATTAGATAGTCTGAACTGGGACCAGTGACACGTGGCAGGTAAGGTTTCTGTTGTTTCTTTTAGCTGACAGCTGTGCATAGAAAAATTCTCATAATTATAACAACTTGTTAGGGTTTTATTGTTGTATTTTTCCTTATTGAACTGCAGCAGATGAAAGAAGTGTCATTGTGTTTTATAAATGGGGAAATGGAATAATTTCTTAGTGTGGTGACTTCCTCAAAGCCTTGTAGCCTCTTTGTGGCAGACCTGGGAAGAATGAAGGTCAAAATTTTATGAATGACAAAAGATCTGTGGGAGTTGGAAGACAAAGCTGCAGTGTCATGGGGGTTTTGGTGTGAGGGGTTGGCTGCAGGGACTGTTGTGGCTAATGTGAGTGGAACAAGTCCTACTAGCTACTGCTTTACTTGTACAGCTCAGGATGCAAAATGCCTATAGAAGGCATCTTCTACGCTGCAGAAGGATTTTCTAAAACCCCTATTTTACCTATACAGCATGTTGAATCTGGAATTGACTCTCCAAAAAGCTAAGGATTTAAATAGCACCCCCAAAATAATCTAGAGTGATGGATGCTGTATTGTAAACAAAAAACACTGTGAAGAGGGGAAAAATCCTGCTTAACCTTTATGACCCACCTTTTCTACATTTCATGTAATATTTGAAGTCAAGACAATAAGACGGAAGTCCATACATGAAAGTTATACTTGCATATTGGTCTTAATTCTGATTTATATTAACCAAAGCTTGTCCACATCATGATTCTTTTATCTGTTGCCCTTTCAGCTGCAACAACAGAGCTGAAATTCTCACAACCCCAATTTTAAGTGGGTTTTGTGAATTTATTCCTTCTCCAATATATCTTTCTACCCTACACTTTCTGCATCGCTGAATATTACTATTTCTATTGTGTTTTAAGGTATGAGTCTCAGTCAGGGTTTTATCCTGTGTACTTTTACTGTAAATTAGTACAGTATTTTGTGTGGGAACACGTGTAGGTGTAGAGAGAGAGAAATAGTTATCTTTAAAGTTCACAAAATGAGTGTAAGTCAGACTTTTCTACAGTTTAATTTAAAAATATTTATGAAGGACAACCTGCTGTTTTTCTTATGCTGCGTGGGAATATGGTTCTACTGTGCCAGTGGTTTCTCATACATCCATCGCTTTAATGAAACTCTGTTCTGTAGCTTACATACCACAAAGGAATAAGGGGGAGAACAGACAAGTGCCCACTGCAGCATCCAAATCCATGTGCTGCACGAAATTCTGTATGCTGAGAACATGCAGTCATGGTTAAGGTAGTTCTTGCACCGGTTCTAATGCTTGCTTACATATTATCAGTGGCCATGATTTAACACAGCCAGCATATGTCGTGGGATAGAGAATGGTGATGCTGTGGTAGGAGGGGGATGACTCTGGGCTGGTGCATGCACAAGTGACAGAGCACCCACACTTCAATGGCAGTATTTCTCCTTCAGTTTACCAGGATGTCTGAGACTTGCTGCTGGTCTTGCTGTTGCTTCACCTAAGACGCTCTTCTAGCCCACCAGTAAAATGTCAGTATCTCAACTGTCTGTGCTTATCCTTGTTTATCTTTTTGAACTTGTCAACAGCCAAGGACTCTGTATGGTCTATCTCTGCCTTACTTTGTACCTCCTGCTATTTAGGAACATCTTTTGTATAGTTCCTAGGGCAGCCGTCTCCCTACTGGGGTGAGTACTTTTTCTTGGACTATGAACTAATATCTGTCTTTAGGAACCAACTGTGGAAAACAAGATAGATACAAATTCTACTTCATGTGTTAAAGTTCATAAGTTAAAGTCAGTATTTCAAGTAATAATTATGTTAATGAATAGCATCCTTAGATTCCATGCAATAACACTTTGAAGAATCAGATATTAGATTCAGTGTATTAATTGTGGTATCTCTAGCATTTATGCTAGTTCTAGAGACCTCAGTCATAGTCACGAGGCCTCACATGAAAACATAGGATTAACTCAGTCCCTATCCTCAAGCTTTTGCCCATGTCACCAAGTTTAACTTTTCAACAGCTGTGGGTTCTCAAGTTCTGGCACTTAGAAAAGAATTGAGTGTTTTTGCTGGGTGAACCATTTCTGTGTACATCGACAGTGGATAAATAAGGCAGTAAACAGGAACTGAAAATGAAGGGGCCATGAAGTGAGAGTTATGGTCAGGAGACTTGGGTTTCACTCCTAGCTTTCTCAGTACATCTATTGAACAACTTTGGAAGTCACTGTACCTCATTTTGCCTCAGCTGCTCCATCTATATGCACCTGTCTCTTAAGCCACTTCGAAACTGGATTATGATAGTATAAGCATAAGTTATTAATGGTAAACACATACAATGATGCTGCTAAGCTCAAAAATCATTTTGTTCACCTTACCAGTTCATCTGGAATTACTGGCATGGTAAATCTTTTTGTCCCGTGAATAACTTAAAACAGTTAGAACTGAAACATGTGTAAATTGTTACTTTTTTAGGTCTGGCTCCCAAAGACACTAAATACTCAATGACTAATACCTGTATTTCAGATCGATGTTGATCAGCAACAACAAAGCTAGGAGCTGAAGTGTTGTTCTCCATGATGACTGAGCAGAATGAAAACTCAGCTTTAAATAACCCAACGTGCAGACAAGAATCTTGCTATGTGGGAGTAAGCCTCAGTTGTGCTGTGCTGAGGAGCTGAGCAGCACCATGCATCCCTGCCAGAGTCGTCTTCCCAGGTTGGTGTGGAGGGCAAGGAGGTCAAAGATGCACTGCTGACTCCCATGGATAGAAGCCAAGAGAAGCACCTGCACTAATTCTTTGTAATTAATTCCTAGGATGTACCAGCTCAGGAAGAACCAGCTTCAAAAATCAGCTCCACAGGGGAAAACAAACAAACAAAAAAAAAATGTAGGCAGCAATTAAGAGATGGTCACCCAGACATGAAATTTGTATTCACTTGAAAACAGCCATCACAGTTCGATTCCTCACAACCTCTCTTCGCTCCACATGCATTCACAGGCAATAGAGAGGCTAGTCAAAGCTTGTTGCTCTGACAGTTATTTTTCTACTGCCTGTATGTTTTCCTCATTGCACGCAGGAGGCTGCTGAGGGAGAAACATGAATGCAATCAGTAGCTGCACAAAGTGTATCAGGGAATACTGGCAGGGCAGGCAGTTTTCTCTTCACTTGTTGCAGCTCTGTGAGCAGAATCATAATCTGCATGTGCACATGGAGGAAAAAGCAAACAAACAAAAAATACCCAACAAAACCTATAACAACAAAAACCTACAGTGTTAAAATAATGGAATCCTCTAAAGCCAGAAAATTCAGAGCTAACACTGACAATCCTGCACTCCCTGTGCAGCTCAGAGAGCCAGACTATCTCAGTTAATGAAAAGGGATTTCAGTGACGCTAGAAGTTCAACTACTGTTTCAACAGACACTTGCTATTTGGAGAATCTCCACCCAAATGCTTGCCTACTATCAGTGAAATTTGACAAGCAGCTTTCACTCCCATTTCTCTATTGCTTTTCATTGGGTTGGTGTATATCCCTAGTGTTACTTCACTGTTGTGTTTTGATAACTTCATTTCTTTTAGGCAGCCTTATTCCCTTGTTCTGTCTCCAAGTGCTCAGTTTCCCAAATTCCTTTTCAGCAGTAGGGAAATGCTTTCATTTCAATAGGACTGTGCTGCTCTGTGTTCAGTGGTGGTATACGGACTAAAGGGGCCTCTGAACAGATTCTCTGTTGTATCAGTTGCTGAAGCTTAGGATGCTTATTCTGCACCTGAGAGGGGCAAAAAGAAATGGGTGGAATTTTTTGAGTCTTCTGAAAAAGTTTTTAGTTTGAATATCACTCATGCAGTTTTAGCCTAATTTATCTGAGACTGTAAGTCTCACTTTTGCTTAGTTCTTTTACCTACTAATTCTCAGCACAGGCTGCAGTAAGGCTGACAGTCTTACAGTTTGACTAGAAGCAAGAACTCTCTACAATGAAATCTGTAGCTAGATATGAAGGTGAATTGTAAAGTTTAAAGCCTTAATTCTTAAGTCTATTTTTTTAAATTGGAACCTTTCTACTCTTATATGCAGGCATCTGGAAGGGCTTTCTGTTCACAGTGAGATGTCAAAGTTTTCTACGGTCTAGAGGTATGTCTGGTATTCAATATCTAGTTAACAGCAAGAAAGCAGTGTTACTGAAGTGCAATGACTAGTAGATGTCTAAAACAAATTTTGTTCTGTGAGTATGTGTTTCTCTCCACTGCCTTTAAAAGATCCACCAAATCAGGCAAAGACAGTTGATTTTGTCTCTTCATTCATTTGGAATGTCCTTACACCTATTAAAAAGTGGCACTCTGTTCTACATTGTGCAATGTTGTGCTGTGAATGTCCACAACCATTTGTTTGTGTAGTATCTGAAAATCTATAGTCATATTGCAGCTTGGAATTATCAATCAAGGTTCCCGCTAGTGCCGGTTTAGATTCAATGTTATGGGAAACATTAATGGGCTTTACTGAGGTGTAACTGTAATGTTCATAAGGCTGTTCTAAGAACTTTTGGTAGTCTCCTGACGTTCCAAACTTTTCTGTCTGAAGGTGAAATAGTTTGTCTGAGATCAAACTGCAGATCATCTCCAGACTGTAGAAGGTCAAAGAGAAAGCATAATTTTAAAATTTTGTCTTTTATTAACTTTGTTTTGGTCATAAGTACTAATTAATACTGCATGTTCAAGGCTAGGACTCCTTGGCATCTACAAATCTGTAGTGGAAAGGGTTTGGAAAGCTAATTCAGAGCATACAAAAATGAGACCAAATGTAGACTGGAATCTCTGTGTTAGCAATGTCAACCTGACATTGTCAGACTTCAAATGAGGTCAGAGAGGGAAGGAGAGGTCTTGAATCTTTCTTAATAATGTCATACTCTGTTACTGTACAGAAGTTTCTGTAGTGCTTTCAAAATAGCTGTGGGTTGCCAACAAATTCAGGCAATCTTTCTTTCAGAAACACGTAGAAATTTGAATTTAAAAGAATAACAGTATATGGTTGTACTTTTACTGGTGGTTTTCTGTATTCCTTCTGCAATATAGAGTTTTGCTCCTGTTAGGGTTACCTTAGTTTCGCATAAATTGAAGTGTTGGAATAAATTCTCAACAAGTATCTTCAGTTTGACTTGCAAGCTTTATTACCCTGCCTAGTCCACATACACCTCTATTACTTCTGCAGAATCAATCACATGACTTCTCATTGACATGGCTTGAGTAAAATACTAGCTTCTCAGTTTTTGTCAAGTGAATTTCCCTGATAAAACCTGGAAAATGATAGCTCTTTCCATAATTAAAGTTGCCAGGCAGTTCTTAAAAACACATTCCTAAATTTTTTTCATCTTACCTTAAAATTGAGCTTGTTTGAAATTTTAATCAAAATAGTTCACCATTTTCAAATTATAAGGCTTAGGTCATACATTATTTTCTGCATGTTAAATAAACATCTGATGACAACTTCTTTAAAATAATTCTGCTTGGAAGAGAGATGCTAAATCTATGATTAAAAAAAAAAGATAATTTGTGCATTTTCTGCAAAGCTTTTTTCAAAACTTTGCAGATAAACTCTCCAGTAACTCTCTCCTTATGAGCAATCTCACATAGTGATATTCAGAGTCTGGTCTGGAACCCAGGACCCTTTTTTTCAGTGTTTCTCAGTCATTATTTAACCTCTACAAAATCTTACAGCATATAATATCTAATCACCTTTCTGTGCTGCTCCATAAAGAAAATTACTGTCTGCCAGTATCAGTTATTCTTCCAACTCTGGTCACTGAAATCTGAAGTAGATCTACTGTCTCCAATTCTGAACCACATGAAGGAGCAACGGAATCCTTTACAAAGATATGGGAGGTGAAATAAAAGAAGTTTCAATGAAAGCTTACTTTGTTCAGAGTTAGAAAGCCAGGTATGAAGAGTCATAGAATCACAGAACGGCCAGGTTGGAAGGGACCTTAAAGATCATCTAGTTCCAACCCCCCCTGCCATGGGCAGGGGTACCAATCGCTAGACCAGGTCGCCCAAGGCCACATCCAGCATGTCTTAAAAGCTTCCAGGGATCAGCCTCGACAACCTCTCTGGGCAACCTATTCCTGTGCATTAAACCATTAAACCTCTCTTTTTATTCTTTTGGCCCCAATCTTCAAGTTCACTTTACGGTTATTTTTGGGAGGGGAAAAAAGCAAATACGTTTAGGTAGAAAGCTTTCAGAGGAAGATTAAAATCTTCCCTTTTTAATACAGATGTAAGTTCAGGGGAAAGGGACAAAGAAAATCATACTCAAAAACTAATTTCTTGTTGAAATCTTGCTTTAATTATTTTTTCTTAATAGTTCCTAGCTGTTTTGGTAGAAATAGCTGTATTTAAAATACATGAAACAATCAAAACATTAAAAATTTTGGCAATGTGATAAACACTGAAAAATGTTGATTTACATAAGGCTATGTAAAGTCCTTTTCCTTTGACAACTTATGGCCAGCTGTATTTAGTACCCTTTAATTATATATTTGATTCAGAATGTCATTTATTCATCCTGCTTTCCGCTAGCTGCTTTCTGACTGAGCAGCTCTAAAGCATGCAGTGGTAACTGGGTCAGCTGTATTTTTGGTGTGACTTGAAAAAGACATGAACTTTTCCTCCCTAAGGAAAATTTAGAGTGTGTCTGGTTTTGGCTGCAAGAAGAAGTCATCCAGAGTGAAGAAATCAAGCATGAAAACATATAAAATTTATGTTTTGTGGAAGAGTTTATCTAGAACAAGATAAAATGATGTTGGCATCACTGCAGTTACTCTGTGTGTTCACACTTTTTGCTTTGGGCCAGGAAATATCCTACTGTTGGCAACTTTTGAGAGGCTACTCCAATACATAGGTGGCAATCAGAAAATTCGACCCCAAGAAAAATGATGTGACAAACTGTTTACTGCCTTGAGAAATCATCCTTCTATGCCCACGGTAAGTAAATATTCACACCAGAGCTTCGTCTCTATCAGTGACAAGAAAGATCTTTCTCCAAAATACTATTATTTCTTCTCACAACTTGCAAGAGGATAAAAATACAAAATGATCGAGCTGACCAGGGCTCCAAAAAGACAAACAGGAAAGCAAAAAAATCTCATGGGACAGGGTACTAGAAGATAAAGGGGCCCAAGAGAGTTGGTTAACATTCAAGGACCATTTCTTACAAGCTCAAGATCAGAGCATCCCAACACATAGAAAATTGAGGAGGGGAGCCAGAGAACTGCTTGGTTAAGTAAGAAACTGCTGGGCAAACTCAAGTGGAAGAAGAGATTTTTTTGCTGAGCAAAGGTGGAAGGTAGAGGCCTAAATGAAACAGGTGGCTGGAGGAAAGTTGATGGCTGCAATAGAAGGCAGGTGTCTTCCTTGCCTGCCTCAACTTCCCAGGTGCCTCTGAGAAATAGGTATGAGGTCCTGCTGGAAGACAGCCGGTCTAATGTGGATGTTGATGACAGGCAACCTGTATCAGAGGTATTGCCACAGTTAGCTAAGCTTCCTGGACATATGACAACCACTTCCATAAAGAAGAAGAGAAGAGTTGTGGTTGTTGGAGACTTGCTCCTAAAGGGAACAGAGGGTCCAATATGCAGGGTTGACCCTCATCACAGGGAGGTCTGTAGCCTTCCTGCAGCCCGAATTAGGGATATTACTACGGAACTTCCCAACATGGTGCAGTCATCAGAGTTTTATCCACTAGTTGATCTTCCAGACAGGAGGGGAGGAAGCCACATCCTATAGTATGAGGGGAATGAAGAGATATTTCAAGGCCTTGGGACAGTTGGTAAAAGAGTCAGGGGCGCAAGTTATTTTCTCTTCCCTACTTCCAGTACCTGATCATGATATGGGATGGAGTAGAAGAGTTCGGTCCATAAATACCTGGCTTCGAGACTGGTGCTACAGACAGGGCTTTGGGCTCTTTGATAATGGCTGGTATTACAGGGTACCAGGCCAGATGATAAGAGGTGGGAAAGGCTTATCTTCCAAGGGAAAAAGGATTCTAGGACAAGAACTAGCAGAGCTCATCCATCGGGCTTTAAACTACTTTCAAAGGGGGATGGGGTTGTTGCCAGGTGTGCACCTGTGGGGCAATGTTCTAGTGCTAGTACTGATACAGACCAGAAGGCCTCCCACACCCATAGGGTAAAATTGGCATGCTCAGCTCGCTCCCTGAAATGCCTATATACCAATGCACGCAGCATGGGCAATAAACAGGAGGAGTTAGAAATCCATGTGCGGTCAAGGGGTTATGATCTGGTGGCAATTACAGAGACATAGTGGGACAGCTCTCATGCCCAGTCCAGGAGGTTCCTCCAGTGCATTGATGATAACTTCATGATGCAAATGGAGGATGATACTCACTAACAAGGAGGGTCTGGTTGAAAAGGTAGAGGTTGAGGGCAACTTTGGCTGTAGTGACCATGAGATGGTAGAATTCAGGATCCTATGGGGTAGGAACAGGATACCTACTAATAGCACTACGTTAGACTTCAATAGGGCCAAGTTTGCTGTTTTCAAGAAATTGCTAGAGGAAATCTCATGGGACAGGGTACTAGAAGACAAAGGGGCCCAAAAGAGTTGGTTAACATTCAAGGACCACTTCTTCCAAGCTCAAGATCAGAGCATCCCAACATGCAGAAAATTGAGGAGGTGAGCCAGGAGACCTGCTTGGTTCAGTAAGGAATTGCTGGGCAAGCTGAAGTGGAAGAAGAGATTCTACAGGGCATGGAAGGAGGGGCTGACTACATGGGAAGAGTACAAGACTGTTGTCAGAGTTTGTAGGGAGGCAACTAGGAAAGCTAAGGGCTCTCTGGAATTAAACCTTGCAAGGGAGGTCAAGGATAATAGGAAGGGCTTCTTCAAATACATTGCCCAAAAGATGAATATTAGAGGCAATGTAGGTGTTGGTGCGGAAGGAAACGGACTCTGCACACCGATCAATGTGATCTCGCAAAAGCCACTTTATTCAAGATGTCCATAGCCTTTTATATGTTTTTACCCAGTGATGTTTCACAAGCCTATTGTTGATTGGCAAACTGCGATTATTAGTACATATTTAATTGGTTATAAGTTGCTGTTCACGCGCTGTGCATGAGGACTTTTAGTAAAGATTATTGAAAATTGCTTAGTTCTACTTTGTATCATATTGTTGCTTCTAGCTGCCAAATTCCTTGCTATTCT
>VWZX01004451.1:0-49728 GCA_013399015.1 Galbula dea | reverse complement strand
CTTTCCAACCGTAATGATTCTGTGATTCTGTGAAGTTCAGTTTCAAGTATGCCTGCTTCATGATGTTAATTTTGGTAGAAAATCTATTTCATTAATGCTAAAGAGTGTATCCTTGGTACTAAGAAAACCAAACCATACCAAAAACAGAAAAAAAACCACACCCCAATACAAATAGAAAACCTAAACCACAGTATTGCGTGCTCAAGGCTCTCAATTCTAACAGCTGTAAAATGCAACCAGAGAAGAATATATGTAACTTGACATCAGGCAGCAGTAGTTCTGTCAGAAACTTTAAGTTTTTTTAATCTGAAATGGTCATCCACCACAGTATTTCTACTCCTGTCCCAGTCCACACATACCCTGCAATTCGCTGTCTCCAGTTTCGGTATGGATCGTAGAGACTTTCACAGAAAGCCAATGCATGTCTCACAAACTCTTCTATGGAGCTCTGATCTGCCACTTCTTTTTCTTTTGTTTTGCTTTTTAACTGAGGAAAACAAGAAAGCTCTGGTCAGAAGACTGCTAGAAGTTGAAAATTAATCTTGATCTCTTCCAGAACAGTTCTGAGCCCACAAACTGTTCCCCACACAAAACTATTACTGAAAACATGGACCACAAAAGCATGAATAAGAAGTATCAGATGGCACAAATAACTGAATTCTTAATCACATACCTGTTAATTGTTAATCACATACCTGTTGAATGTATAACGTAGTCATGGTGATAACATGGTTAATGTATGAACACATCCCAATCTCCTCCACATTAGCCAAATTTCTACGAAGACAACATAAAAACCAGATGTGTACACAGTGTACCATTTGAGGCTAGTTCAAACAATGTTTGCTTTAGCATTCTATCTAGAATCATACAAAAGCATATCAGCATTTCAAAAATACTCCCCCAAAGACTGCATGTACTCAAATGTTTACTTCTCTCACAGTAAAACAGCTCACAAGCTTTCTTCTAACAGGAAGAAAAAAAAAAGCCTGAGTCACTCTTGTGTAGACCAATTAACCTCTGAAACCCCAAATTCCAGATGTAAGCAGATTCTCAGGACATTCTAAATAGAAAGCTCAGAAACGGCAGCTGATAACAAAGACAGCAAGTTCCACTTCTCCCACATTACTAGCACACAGACTTTCTAAAAGTTTAGCAAATAGATTACCTAGAAGCATTTATTCACTTTAAGTTCTCCCAAGGAAAAGAGACATCTAATAAATTGTTTTAGAATATAAAATAAATCAACAGCAGCAAAGAAATAGCATACACATGGGGTTTTTTCCAGTCTGGAGGACAAATCACAAAAATCAGATACTGAAGTAATGATTTAAGTAGAGCTTTCCAGCAATTAAATAAGACTGACCACAGTCTGCAATTTAGAAACACACCACCATCATCTACTCAGCTTATATTTAATATTCTAGGACAAACATCGCCCTACAGTCCTTTGTATTGGTTCAGGAGAAACAGAGAGCCAAAGGACTCAAAAATAGCTGCTTCAAATATTCCTCAGAAAAGGAGATTCTGTATACTTTTATCCTCTTCGTCTCTTAAAGCAGTTTATAATAGAAGACTGAAGAAATAATGAAGAATAGATCCCTGAAAACAGTTTATTCACCTGCTTTAACAGAATTATAAAAGGCAGGCTTAAGTTTCAGAAGGAAGCCAATTGCATGAATTGTGCAGTAAGTCAGCTTCCTAAGCTGTTTATGGAATTTTTAGTATGTTAAGAATGTGAAACAGTTCTGCCATTCAGCGTGACCTAGACAGGCTGGAGAGTTGGGCAGGGAGAAATTGAATTAAATTCAGCAAGGCCAAGGGACTGAGCTGTTGGAGAGTAGTGAAGGGGAAAAGGGACCTGGGGGTCCTGGTGGATGGAAGGATGAGCATGAGCCAGCAGTGTGCTCTTGTGGCCAGGAGGGCCAATGAGATTCTGGGGTGTACTAGAAGGGGTATAGCTAGTAGGTCAAGAGAGGTTCTTCTTCCTCTTTACTCTACCCCGGTGGGGCCTCATCTGGAATACTGTGTCCAGTTCTGGGCCCCTCAGTTTCAGAAGGATAGGGAACTGCTGGAAAGAGTCCAGTGCAGAGCCACCAAGATGATGAAGGGGCTGGAACATCTTCCTTATGAGGAAAGACTGAGGGAGCTGGGTCTCTTTAGCTTGGAGAAGAGGAGGCTAAGGGGTGACCTCATCTATGCTTTTAAATATGTGAAGGGTGCGTGTCAGGAGGATGGGGTCAGGCTCTTCTCAGTGAAGCCCAGTGACAGGACAAGAGGCAATGGCTGTAAGCTGAAGCATAGGAGATTCCGTGTGAATACACGTAGGAATTTTTTCCCAGTTCAGGTGCCAGAGCACTGGCACAGACTGCCCAGAGAGGTTGTGGAGTCTCCTTCTCTGGAGATATTCAAAACCTGTCTGGAGGCGCTTCTGTGTGAGCTGGTCTAGGGAATCCTGCTGTGGCAGGGGGGTTGGACTAGATGATCTTTTGAGGTCCCTTCCAACTCCTAATATTCTGTGATTCCTGTACAATTCTCCCTTGAGTTATTTCATATCCAACACTTGTCAGAGTGTGCCTTTTCTTCTAAAAGCATTTCTTATACCTAGTACACCATATCTTGAATTACTACAGCTATATCTTATTCATTACAAGGACTTTAGTGTCTAATCCCTTTCTATTACACTTTTCATGACAAACATTATTGATAAGATGATCAGATCGCTCTCCTCTCTTTTATTGCCTCTTCCTTTATTTTGAAGATTGTGAGAAGGAGTACTTCTCTGTTCCTACTGCAAAAGGTCAAATCACATTGTATGTGTCATTAGAATCTGTATTTATAGGCTGCATCAAGATTTCTTAATCAAAACAATAGCCTTGCTGAGGCAACAATCAGAACATATACCTGCAAAGGATGATAAAGAATTTCACAAGTAAAAGTGACAGAGCTTGCTGCTGCTCTTCTAGTCCATCTGACATTTTCTGGACACACTGTAGCAGCTGGAGCCTGAGGACCTGAAGAATGTTATCAGGAAGCAGTGATATTCCTGGAGGAATGTCATCCACCCTAAGTAGAAAAAATACACAAAATTGTTAATCATGCAAATGACAAGTTACCAATCAATGTCAATGTGCACAGGTAGTGTTCCAAGGTCATTATCTGAGAAGAAGACTCTTTATCCACTGCTGCACATGCTAAAGGGTTTGCCTTTTGGATCACCTGTTTACCCTAGCTCAAAAAACTCACTAGTATGACAGTTGCATACACACACCTGTGTAGGAATAAGCATTAAAAAATGTGGAGAAATGTAATGACTGACACTAAACAGTGTGATACCAATTATTTGAGGGAAACAGGAAACAAGACATTGTTTAGCTTCTCAAGTTGAAAAGGAAGCCCAGAAGAAGGGAAAACTGAGACCAAATTTAGTACAACAGCTAGACACATACAAGTGACCACAAGCTCTCACGTCCTAGAAAACAAGCATCACCCCTCTGTACACTGAGAACCAAATACTGTTCACTCCCCCGGTCTTCAGAGTTGTGTAATTTGCTTTTCTGAGCCTGGGATTCAGAAACTCAAGGCATTCAGAAAGCTTTAACACAAATTTTATAGGACCTAGGCTCTAAACCAATAGGGACACTTATCACAAAACTGAGAGCAACCACTTTTTTCCAACACAATTGCCAAGAAAAAAATTTTAATTTCTGTCATGGCAGAGTCACTTATCAAGATGCCAGCAGATCCATAACCTCTGGACATATGGCTCCTAATAACCTGGCAATTCATCACCTCAGTAGTAGGAAAACTACTTCTGGATATATGATATCAAAAACTATAATTTCCCTAAAATGGCCAACAAGACTTTTTTTAGTATGATCATAAAATGCTTCACAAGACAGCCAACAGCATACACTTTATGCCCCCCTTCCCAAAGTTTTCTCTGCAGCAGCTGTTTGTCTCTGCTATTTAACAAGCCACAGGCACTTACTGCCTTATGCAAGCCCAGCAAAAAAAATACTGAACAGGATTACTCAAACTGAATATACTTGAGAAAATACAAATAATATGTATAAATAATCAAAATTCTTTTCACCCCAGAGCAAATTACTATCATATCACCAAAAAATATAAAGGTTAAATTTGTCAACATGTAGTCTCAATTTTTCCCTGACAAGACTGGCTGTGTAAACTAAGTATTCCAAAAGGAAGGGGGGGAAAAAACCCTACAAAACCATGCAATTAGCACTCCTATCATGATCCCTCCATTTTTAGGTGAGTTTGAAGTCAGTAAGTTAAAGTACTGTCTCTACAGTACTTTGCATCAGCTTCCCTTAAGCTCCTTTGCTCAAGATCACGACAACCAAAAGGAGAAAAAAAGCATAACACCACTCTGCAGGCTCTTGTGGTTTCTAAAAGCATTAAGCCAAATGACAATTCTTGCCCCTCAATGAGAGTAAAAAAACCTCCCACCAGCTGGTAAAGGTTTTACCCTTTTCACAGTAAATACATATGAGATGAATAGAGGTTTTTAGAGAAAGGCCAGGTGCACTAATGTTTCGTGCTCAATGCTCAAACCTGTCAGCATAATTGCTTTCCCCTTTTAAGTAAAATCATTACAAAACACCATTAATGAACCATTTAACTTAAAAATACAGAGTAGCTGCACAAAGTTGGAGGTAGAACTGAAGCTGTATATAAGACTATAAGCTTCATAACTATAGTTAAATCACACCATTAGATACACTCAGCCTCTCTATTTAGAGATTTCCCAATTCTGCACTATGTAGCATCTTTCAGATTTCCACAGCAGATTTTGGAAAATTGTATCTTTTCACTTATAGAAGAAATATTTTTAGCAGTTAAATCAAGAAGTGACAGTACCAATTAAGAGTCCTCCTTTCAGGAAAAAAAATCCACACTACTACTTTCATTACATTTCTAAAGTGGTGTTTTCTTGGACACTAAAAACACCACATATGTTTTACATTGACACAAATCTTCATGCCTGTCTTCCAAAAGGTTTGTTTTGTCCAGCAATCTGTACAAGCTTTCTCCTTCCTACACAGTTTCTCATTATTTCCTGGCATTTGCCCTTCAGTACACAGGTCTTTCAGGCACAGAGCTGTAAAGCATACCAAGATTTATGTAAGGAAAAAACCGAGATATTAGGCCAATCAATTTCTCATTTTAGCTAGCATCAGATATTATTTCCAGGACCAAAAAACAGAATTAGTTATTTAATAAGCAACTCCAGTAAAAAACTTGAGTCCACGCGGTCCTACAGCCCAAGATTTGAGACATCAACTCAGCATTCTGTGGCTCCACCACTGACCTACTTGTTCTTTTTTGCAGGCTCAGTGATATCAGTTCCACAGTCTAAATGCCTCGACATAAATTGACAAATCCCAGCAAGATGCCACTTCTCACATGCCTGATTATGGCACAAATGCAAATAAGAGGAGAAACTGCAATTCTTTGTTAATTCTAATATCTGCTTTCACTGTAATTTTTAATCTGGCCATTAAAGCACAGGAATGACCTCTCTTCATCCCTACGTTGTTTTCATATGTTTTCTCTACATCTGTTACACAAATGAGTCTAAATCCACACTGGCCTATTCTTCCAGACTGAATCACTAATCCCATCATTAACCTCAGAAAAACAGACTATTTTATGCTCACTAAACCATCATTTAGCACAATGAAGATGTTGCTGTTGTTCTGTACAACTAAGCTTCATATTTTTTAGCTTATGTTGCTGTAAAAAAGAAAAAAAACCACACACATAAAAAGCCCAAAAACCATGAGCACACATAAATCAAAAAACACTTTTAAACCCCAAAGTATTACAATATTCTTCTCTACCACTGGTCAGATTTCAACACTAAATAGTATGGTAAAGTCTACCTGTGTCAAAGGGTAAACTTTTTTCCTTAACTAAACACAGTAAGATGCATTTTCTGACACTGCAAAGAAAACAGATCTTCTGAAAGAAAACAGAAATAATTGGAAGGTCTTGCTTAGTGGTAATTGCACTATATATTTTGCATTCATATAGGCATTATGAGGAAAGTTTTAATACAAAGAGCTGAGAAATTTAGTTTTTATCCAGTGAGATCCAGTTGTAGCATCCTTCATTTCCTTGCAACAGTACAGGCTATCACTTACACTTCAAACAGGATCTCAACCAAAGCCCATTAAAGAATTTCCATTGATTTCAACAGAGCTTGGACAGCAGCCATCATGTAGGGAGAGTCATTCTTTGCATTCAAGCAAAGGTATCAGCTATAATACTGACCAGTTCTCATGACTTCCAAATCCTATAACATTTGGTTTTTCTTAAAACCCTTAGTTCATGCAAGCATCTCAAAAACAAGAGAACATCCTGTGCCTGTTTCTAGTCCTCATTTGCAAAGTTAATCTTGATAATACAACTCTTAGAACACAGCAAATTCAAAATACTAAATATGTAACTCTGAAATTAGACTTCAATATATATATAACCTCATGATTATATCTGAGAACTTGTGGCTGACAATATCAGTGAAGTCAGCAATACTCTTGCCCTGAAGTCTTCACAAAGAAAACCCTTCCAAGTCTATCATTTGAGCATATTCTAATTTTTAAAAGGTTTTCAGCTAAGAGATCCAAATCTTTCATTAAGCATTTAATCTCATCCTTAATCTTAAAGCAATCCCAGAAATAAAATTTAAAAACTCTTTACCTACATCTTACTTCTCTTCAGCCACTTCTGATACAGGTACCAAGCTCTGACTAATACTATTTGATATGCAACATTTAATGAATGCTTATTAAAAGAAATGCACAAGGAAAAATGATTCTATTTCTACAAGCAAGAACAAGTGAATACTCATGCCACCTCCTGATATAATGCAAACGCTACTATTTGCCTACTTTAATTATTCACAACTCAACTTGACCTTCAAAAGAATGGGAGTGCCACCCAGCTAAATATCTTTCCTTTGTTTAAAGAGAGTATTGCCACTGAACAGGATTGGACTTTCAGCCAGATCTATTTCAGATATCAAATAAAGAGAATCAGGTTTGTAATTTGACATACCTAGTTGGCAGCTTCTCAAAGTCCACATCCAGAAACTGTTCATAGCTAGAAACAAAACTATCCAACCAGAGCCTCAGGTAATCTGGATCTTTCTGTAAAAAAGAAGAGAACATTATGCAATATTGCACTCAAGGTCATCCATCAACAAGTCTGTAGTACTAACTTGAATGGAAAGCTTTTCTTTAATGCATTTCAACTGGGAGAGTGGTGGGAATACACAAATTTTTAGAACTAAAATACAACAAATTGTGTCCTTTGTTCTCAGCCATACTGTGCCGATGTGACATTCTTGCTCTATGCATTAGTTCCTGTGTTTCCACTTCCTGGTATTAAAAACAACCAAAGCATTTCAGCTTTCCCAACCAATAATCTCTACTTACTTTCCAGAGTAATACATACCAGCTTTATAAAATTACTAGTATATTCTAGTCTTGATAGCATAGGACTTAGTATACTACACTCTTCATGGGTTATAAAATTAAGAGCTCCAACAACAATCCTAATCACAAAATAATTTGGGTTTTGCTTCATTCAATGATCAAGATGGCAGCTAGCAGCAGATTAGAGCCAGATGAAGAGTTCCAAAAGGCAGCACAGAGCTTGTGATTTGTATTCTAGATAACTATTAAACAGATAAGAATTTAAATTTAGGCTTTGTAGTTGTTCTTAGTAGAGCACATAGACTCTGCTTGTGACCAGCTCTTCCTCAGAGCTGGGTACTGTGCCAGCAGGAAGAACAGATACTAGACCACCACAACCAGCCACAGGAAAACTCTGTCAAAATATGCCATTCGAAATAGTCCCAATTTAGAAGTCAAGCTGCTTAATTTTCAAAAGCAAGCTGCCAGACCACAGCTAACATATTCCTCCACAAGGACTGTATAGTCATGTCCATTAATATCCATCCCTGCAGTTCCACATTGCTATAAATAATTTTCAAAGTAACTGTAAAATATTTCCCTAAAGCATTATGTCTCTTGACATAATGATTCTATATCTACTTCATAATTTATAAAATTCTGCAAAAGTTTTGAACTTTTTTGTTCATCCTCCTCTTTTCTCTGTACCTGCTCCTTTTTGCTTCTTGCCTTTGTATTACTACAGATGCTCCCAAACAAGAGATTATTTCCACACAATGTTAAGACCAAGGAGGAATTTGTGAGTAACACTAACACATACAGAATTCTGGGGCAACGGCAGCGTAAAAGTCACCAAAAGTAGATTGCCACAGAGTCCTATCAGTGCAAAATAGCTACCTACAAAAGAGCATCACACATACACACACACAAAAGAAAAACAAACAAAACACAACGAAACCTAAAACCAACCCCCCTAAAAATCCACAATAAAATAAAAATGGAAATCTAGAATGTGAAGTGCTGCAAAACTCTTCTCAGAGCATCTTGCCATAGCAAGTACAAGAGTTATAAAACATGGGAATCTCCTTCTCATTCTAGACTGCACCCTTCTCCATACCCTCAAAGACCCCTCTACCTCATGCAAGAGGGGTCAGAAACATCAGGACACCATTTACTTCACTATCACTATTAATTATATATGAAATGTATTCAGATACTGTGAGACAATAGGTGTCAAATAAAACCCTCAGCTAGATACATATCTTGTCTGATTACTTGCTTCCACAACTTTTACCGTATGTTCCTGTTAAATTTTTTCTAATTACCTTTTCCCCCTTTTTCCATTTCATTTCTAATCTCACCCTCCTTCATAATCTTTCTCCCCCTCATCTCTGCTTTTATTCCCCTCTCAACTGCTTCCCTTTTTAAGTCATCATTGTCTTTTTCTGTTAAAAATTTCTCAAAAAAGGATTATGTCTTGAAAGCATAATAAAGCCTTGTCCTCATGTTTAATATGCACTGAACTACAGAATCATAGAATTGTCAGAGTTGGAAGGGACCTTAAAGATCATTTAGCTCCAACCCCCCTGCCTATCATGGACTCCATCCACTAGATCAAGTTACTCAGGGCCCCATCAAGCCTAGTCTTAAAAGCTTCCAGGGATGAGGCTTCCACTACCTCTCTGGGCAACCTATTCCAGTGTCTCATCACCCTAACAGTGAAGAACTCCCTCCTAATATCTAATCTAAATCTACCCTCCTCTAGTTTACACCCATTTCCCCTAGTTCTATCCCTGTCTGACCTCCTAAAAAGGCCCTCACCAGCTTTCTTGTAGGCCTCCTTCAGATACTGGAAGGCCACAAGAAGGTCTCCTCAGAGCCTTCTCTTCCCCAGACTGAACAACCACAACTCTCTCAGTCTGTCCTCACAGGAGGGGTGCTCCAGTCCTCTGATCATTCTCGTGGCCCTTCTCTGGACTCGCTCCAGCATCCCCATATCTCTCTTGGAATAGGGGCTCCAGAACTGGATGCAATATTCCAGGTGGGGTCTCATGAGAGCAGAGTAGAAGGGGAGAATCACTTCCCTCAACCTGCTGGCCACGCTTTTGATGCAGCCCAGGATACAGTTGGCCTTTTGGGCTGGAAGCACACACTGCTGTCTCGTGTCGAGCTTCTCATCCACCAACACCCCCAAGTCTCTTTACGCAGAGCTGCTCTCAAGCCAATCTTCACCCAGCCTGTATCGGTGCTTGGAATTGCCCCGACCCAGGTGTAAGACCTTGCACTTGGTCTTGTTGAACTTCATGAGGTTGGCATGGGCCCACCTCTCCAGCCTGTCCAGGTCCCTCTGGATGGCATCCCTCCCCTCCAGCGTATCAACCGTACCACACAGCTTGGTGTCGGAGCACTTGATGCCACTGTCCATGTCACCAACGAAGATGTTGAACAAGACTGATCCCAGTCCTGATCCTTGAGGGACTCCACTTGTCACTGGCCTCCACTTGGACATGGATCCATTGACAGCCAATTCCTCATCCACTGAATGTTCCATCCATCAAACTCACATTCCACTAGCTTGGAGACGAGGATGTTGTGCAGGACAGTGTCAAAGGCTTTGCTCAGGTGTAAAGGACGTCAGTTGCTCTTCCACTGTCTATTGATGTCGTGACCTCTTCATAGAAGGCCACCAGATTCGTCAGGCACAATTTTCCCTTGGTGAAGCCAAGTTGATTATAACCAATCACCCCTTCATTATTATTCTACCAAAAAACTACCAAAACTACCAAAAGGTTAACTTAAACGCACACCTATTAATTGTCCTCAAAATGAAATTGCCATATACAAAATGAAGGAAGCAGTTGAGATGAAGAAATTCAAGATTTCCAAGCTACTGGTTTAAGCTGTAGAGGCTGACAGATTATCTCAACCAGGTAAGTATAGAACACGTGTCCCAGCTTCAGAGATCAAATACCTTGAAAATCAAACCAAAAGATGAGCAAGAAGGAAGACTTTCTAATATCCTTAAAGAAAGAAACAGAAGTAGCAGAAAATGCAGCCTTCAGACAGTACAGCATCAACAGAAACTGCAATATGCATGTGTCCATGCCTCTAGTGATAATGCCAACACATTCAAAAGTTGAATCTATTTGGCTTTTTTTCCTGTTGAATGTACTGCTTTGTATTTTCTTGGCATGAACAAGTTCTCCTTGAAAGAATATGAATTACTAAACTGATTTTATTCGTATTCCAAAATTAAAATCATTGGTTGACACAGCTGAAGCTCATTGCTGGTTGACAGTAAAATTTTGTAAGAAAACTGGTTTTCCTTTTCATGTATCATGAAGGAAGCTATGCAAATAATGCCATTACATGACTTAAAATTGCTTTATCAAAAAAGTTATGGGTTAGGGAAGGGGAAGGGAAGGACAAAAGACAAAATTAGATTAAATGTGTGCTTGCTCCTTTTTAATGGTAAAGCTTAAATCAGCTTCCAGCTTAAGATTAAATTAAACCTCCTTATCCTTAAACTATAATGCCTTTGCAAGGCTATCAGTGTAGACTAGCAGTAAGAGAGAACATTGTCAGAAAAAAATATGCAAGAAAAAGCAATTATGTAGATGACAGGAGTAGGCCACAGATGTTATAAAAGGCCTCAAGTTTTTGTTTACCTGTAGTGCACATTCTGCTCAATTCACTTTGCCACTACAACTCCTCCCAACTATGGTAAAAATAAAGAACTGCAGTACTGTTGGATCATTACCTGCAGCAGACTATTTAACTCACCTCCTTTCTACCTCAATCCCCTGCCAGCCGATTAATTATATATTATTCCAAGTTATTAAAAGAAGTAGCTTTTATATCAAAACACCAGGTACAACTACCGGTATGCAACACTAGAAAATAGCTTACACCACAGTTGACTCATTCTGAGTCAAATCTAGAGATGCCCCTTCATGCAATAGCACTAATTCAACATCTCTTGGGGGGGGGGGGAATAATTAAAAATACTAAGGTAAACAAGATCACTTAGCAACATAAAAAACACCGAGAAACAAATCTCCATCACAAACCACCTAATAGAACTAAATCATCTTTCCAGAAACAAATTTACAAACCAAAAGTACATCATTCCAGGAGAAAGTGATCCAATATTTAACACGTTTTTCTACAAGTTAAAACATGTAAGTTATTTCAAAGATCTAAGAAACAGAAGTTAAAAATGGCTTTCAAACTTCGAATTTGGCTCAGAATTCCCTTTTTTGTTATTAGCAGCAATCAGGACACACCCCATGTACCAGTCACCTATTAAAAGCTACAGGAAATCTAAATTTCACTGAAGCAGAGACTTACAATGGTAAAGAACACAAAAATGTCCTTTCCTAAAACACAGCTAATTACACAATCACAGAATCACAAAGGTTGAAAGAGACCTCTAAGATCATCAAGTCCAACCATACCTATCACTAACATCATGGCTAGGCTTCGCAAATGAAGATTTGGGAAGGGCTCTACCCACGTTTGTTGCACACGCGTTGGTGGCTAAAAAGGCCAATACAAGATAGGCATGTACGGTTGCAAAAGACACAGCAGAAAGACTCCTTAGATGGTGTGTTCTGCAAGGCATGATTCTTTCTGCGCTGTCTTTTCTCCTCAAGGGAGATCCTGCGTGCTTTCTCAAAAGCATCTGCAGCATTATAGATGGTGTGTCTCCAGGCCTCCCGCTTGGAGGCCAGAGTAGACCAGTTATGAAGATCAATATGGCCAATGCTGAGATGTTGTTTCAGGGAGTCCTTGCATCTTCTCTTTGGAGCTCCTCTCTTGCGGCAGCCGGTGGCAAGTTCACCATAAAGCAAGATCTTAGGGAGGCGGTGGTCCTTCTTCCGTGAGACGTGCCCTGCCCATCGCAACTGTGTTCTCAGTAACATGGCCTCAATACTTGTGACTGCTGCTTGTTCTAGAACAGATGTATTGGTCACATAATCTCACCAGTGGATGCTGAGGATTGTGTGGAGACAGCGTTGATGGAAGCGTTCTAGGAGACGCAGGTGGTGGCGGTAGATGACCCATGAATCTGATCCGTACAAGAGAGTAGACAGCACTATGGCTCTGTAAACTCTGATCTTTGTACTTTTCTTCAGGTGTTTATTTCACCAAACTCTTTTGTGAAGCTTTCCAAAAGCATTATATGCCTTTGCTAGCCTGTTGTCTATTTCTCCGTCAATCTTGCCATCCGAGGAGATGAGGCTACCTAGGTAATTAAACTGCTGAACTGATTTGAGCTCTGATTCGCCAATGGTGATATGGGGATGATGGAACATACTCCTAATGATCACTAACATACCCCTAAACCATGTCCCTAAGTATCACATCTAAATGTTTTTTTAAGCATACATTAGTTTAAAATTCTAATTTCTTAATAAAAACAGGCAGTAGCTATGAGTATCAGCTGCTTCCTGTGCACCACATATACTGTAATTATCCTACCCAGTATCTTTATGTTGAACTGAACTTTTTTGGAGGTCAGCTGCTGCCATTACTCTGAAGTTTAAATTCAGTGGATTTTAGAAATTATTTCTGTTATTTTCCCACCACCTCTTCAACTAACTTCTATTTTCTTATGACAGAAGTGACAAACCACATTAACAGCAGAACACAAACTGACATAATTTTAATATGAATACATGCATGTTCTCCAATGCCAGATCAACTTTCCAAGCCAGTACATGTTATGACTCACTACAAATTGTTAGCTACTCCATTATATCTGCAGTCTTCCAAAGGAAGCAGCGTAACAGCCACAGTGCAAAAAAAGCATCTTAAATACTCAGAAGCTTTATTACTAGCAAAAGAAGCAAAACCTATGGAATTTATTTTCTTATTCCTCACTTTGATAATTACCCTTTTGTTGCCATTCTGTAAACAGGTAGCCAGAGGCTGCATGTCAGTCAGCAACTGCCAATTGTTTTCCACGGTGCTGTTTGAAGATGCATCATGTTTTTAAGCACAGCTTACAAAGCATTGTATGCTTTGGTAATATGCCGCAAGGACATACTGTGAGAAAACAATTTTTGATTGCTATTCTTGCCCAGCCTCACCTCACAGGCTCTCCCAGACATGCACTATGAAATCAGTGAGAACCACAGAAGGAAATTTTTGATTTGTACAACAGCAGTAAAAGCAGAAAGAAGCTGTACATGGGAGTAAAACACCTTTTACCAGTTACAACCTCCCAACCACCAGAAGATAAGACAATGCTGATTTTCAAAACCTTGCAACTTTCCAAGTCATGAGCCTAAGCATTTCATTTTACTTGAAACCTGCCTAGCTTTTGTGCAAGACAAATTTCTGTATCTTATTTGAAAAACAATTCATATATAGAATCTGCATGCCTTAAAACTTCCAGAAGATAATTTCTCCACAGCTTGAAGCTAAAATCTCCAAGAAGCTAAAATCCAACTTAAGTTAGCCATTTCTCTTCATAGTGATAAACCAAAACAACCAAGCTAGCTTAAGGGTGTCACTGTAAGTGTATGTGCAAATGTCTTAAAAAAAAAACAACAACAACAACAACAACAAAAAAACCACAAAAAAAGGTAAGAAGTCCTTTAGTTGACGGGCACAAGCCTGCAGAGCCTAAGTGTAGGCCTCTGAGCAAAACCTATCGTAAAGAAGGGCTGTGAAACTGCTATAGCAACAGTCATTCAGTAATAAAAAGAAAAAATTATTTCAAGCCTATTAAATGAAACATAGCTTAGAGCACCTGAAACTTAGAATACTTCCTTGTTCCTTTCCTTCTTCAAATACTTCTTGTTTTCCTTTAAAAAAAACAAACCTAAACCCATACAAACCAGTAAAACAACACATCACCCCTTTAGGCCTCTATTTTTGCAAAATGCTCTTTGTACAGTAGTAACAGCTGTCACAGATAGCTCTTTACACTTTAAAAAGTAAGACTGCCAGGCCTCAGCCATAGAGTGTTTCTAACAGGTAAATAAAAACAAAAAACACACCACCCACACATGACCAAGGAAAAAACCCAAACACACACACACAGACAAAAACTCAAAACAAAAAAACACCCCACACCATATAACAAAAAAAAACCCCAAACAAATTAAAAAAGAATCCAAAAAAGCCTCAAAACCCACATACCAAAACCCCCCTGCCACAAAACATCAAGAGGATGGGTTTTTTCTTTACCAACACAGTTGGTACAATACCAGAAAGAAAAAAATGCTGTTAAACAAAACCACTCTACTCTTCTACAGTATGCATAGAAATACTGTGGCTAAATACAGCCAAACAATGAGCAAGTTTCCTATGAAGTCTAACATTTTAACAGATAGAATACATATATAGTCTAGCAAGGCCATCCTTAGACTTGGTGGAACTGAGAAACAAGCACTCAATGCTAATACCAACTTCAGCATTTAACAACCCTGATACAAAGCCAATAGCAAAGAGAAGGTCTAGTGTAATACCCTTCACAGAATGTTAGGAGTTGGAAGAGACCTCAAAAGATCATCTAGTCCAACCCCCCTGCCGCAGCAGGATTCCCTAGACCAGGCCACACAGAAGCATGTCCAGATAGGTCTCTAATATCTCCACAGGAGACTCCACAACCTCTCAGGGCAGTCTGTTCCAGTGCTCTGGCACCAGAACTGGGAAAAAAATGTTTTCTTGTGTTATGACAGATATTCTCTAAGGCAATAAAGTGAAAAGAAACCAGAACTAAACGAATGCTAATTTGTGGACAGACTCCTGTCTTTGATATACTAAATTACATAGAAATTACTGTTTACGAAAACTGATGCAATGAATGACAAAAATCATAGAATTATCAGGATTGGAGGGGACCTTAGAGGTCATCTAGTCCAACCCCCTACAGTGAGTAGGCAATCTCTAACTAAACCAGGTTGCCAAGCACCCTGTCCAGCCTTGCCTTGAACACCTCCAGGGACAGGGCCTCAACCACCTGCCTGGGCAACCTGTTCCAATGTTCCACCACCCTCATGGTAAGGAACTTTTNCCTCTCTCGATCTGCTGGTCATGCTTCTCTTGATGCAGCCCAGGATGTGATTTGCCTTCTGGGCCGCCAGCATGCACTGCTTGCTCATGTCCAGCTTCTCATCAAATGTTGCAGAATGTTGTAAACAAGTCTTTTTTTCTTTTTTTTTCCACTAACTAGCTTGCCTATGCAAGGTCAACAAGAATTCTTTGCACCAGTAACAATATTTTTGAGATTCGTAACAAGTCAGGTAGTATTGATCTTACTCCGAGTTAAATGAAAACAAAACCAACATTGAAGTCACCCCACTTAAAAGTCTTCAGACCTGTGCCTGTGGAATACAGGCACATTTATCCAAGGTTTCAAATCAACATTACTGATGTAGTTATACAAGTGTTGCTTTTAGATTTAACAGTAACTCCTGTCTACTAAGGCCTCAAGCAAACGGACACAACTGGAAGGGCAAAGCTCAGTACAACTTTTATAGCTATGTTCAGGAAGTATTAGTTGCTAAAAACAAAAGCTGGATCCACCCCAGGCTATTTGCAGTGTTGCATTCCATGTTCTAAAGGCAAAAATTCCCTGCAGGGCAGTTCAGAGTCCAACTGTCAGACAAGCCTGACTTGTTTGACAAGACAGTTGTTTGAAGTTGTTAAATTTAACATGCAGTTATCAAATAGCTAGCCTGGGCTGACTACTGTGCATGGCAGCCAGTCAACCTTCAAAGTGGATTTCAGCTTAGAAGTGCTACCATAAAATCTCCCTGGCACTGGTATATATGGTAACTAATCCTCCATCCCCAAGCCCTATATTTAAAATAAGAACAATCCCTTGGTGTTAAGCCTTAATTAGACCTCCATAAAGTAGCATTAGGAAATTAAACATAAAATACTGCCTTTAGGTCACTGGTGAGTTTTATAGTCTTAAAATCAACCAAAGTAGTCTGCATAATGCAGAACTGTAGAATATTTCTCAACACTGTTTGAAATAAACTATTCATTGGGGGGATTAGAAGGTTTGTTTTAAGGAAGCTTTTCCCTCTTCATGTTTTCAGATGTAAAAGGCAACAGTTTGAGCATGAGATCTAGCAGCTGAAATACATCAAAGTGCTTATGCTCTTTGTGAACCTTTCAAATCTCTAAAGTGCCAAAATAAAACCTGAAAAGCTTTGTCACAGCAGCAATGCTACAGTTCAAATTAACAGACTTCATGATAAACGGTTCTGAACCAGCTAAATTGTCTTGATAAATTCAACCAATTCTATCAAGCATTATCAATTATCAGTTCTAATTATCAAGGCATTATCTAATTATGTGCCCACATTTTGGCACAACTTTTCATTTTAATCATAATACTGATTTAAAAAAAAAAAACTATTGATCCAAAAGTAGTAAGGCTTCTGGAAAGTAATTAAAAAAACCTCCTTTTCCAAAATTCACACAAACATTCTGTTCCATTTCTGGAATTAAAAGAGAGGTGGGGTGTTTTGTTTTATAAATGGGAATTGCAGTGAAGTAATAGCAATAACTATTTTAGGGCAAGTTAAAATATTCCATTTAAGATAGATTTATATCAAAATAAATCCATAGCTGTCAATCATACTAAAATCTAGCACAGAAACATTAGAAGTCAAAATGAATATTTCTTCTGTTTTCAAAACAAAAATAATTATAACCTTCCAGTAATGCTTTAGGGGAAAAAAATAAAATAGAATTATCTGAGAGTTGCTAGTCAACTTCTGTTTCTATTTCAGATCACAAACAAAAGCAGAAAAACAAATTAAGAGGGTTTTTTACCATAATGGACATAAAGCTTTTTATTTTTCTTTCTCTTGCTGTTTATTATTGGTGGTTTTGAATGACAATTACAGCTTTGTTGCTTAGGATTGGCATGTGACCGATGCTATCCATGGGATGAATCTAGTTAATCTGAACTCAGATTTTAATGTACTCACATTTGATAGAAAGTCCCACTAGGCAAGTTCCATGTACAAGCTGGCATACAGTATTTCAGCCTTCTAGAGCCAACAACACAAGGCACTTAGCAGGAATTTACCATATAAGACATATTATACTCTATCAACATTCACTTTTGTTGACACAACGAACCAACAGTAGTAAAAGCTTTAAACCTAAGGGAACAAGAAGCATCCTAAATAATTCAAAGACAACTAAAATAACATGAGGTCAAATTTTATGATAATTCAAACTATATCTTATGAAAGGTTTAGAGTTTAATGCTTGATTGCTTTGAAACTCAAAGTTATGCCATCATTTTACTTGTGAAACGGACTAAGTTCTAGCATCAATACAGACAAAGCCAGCTTTTGCCCCATCAACTTTCTAACATTCAGTGTGATGCAAGAGACAACTGTTGAGGGTCAGGGCCAGGGCCAGGCCAACAACCAACTTAGTGACAGACACACTCTATTATAGCCTCTTTACCCCCGAATCCCATGTGAAGGGAAAGGGAATAAGAGAGAGAGACTTGTGGATTGGAAAAGAAAACTAAAATTACTTTAATGATAATAATAATAATGAAATTAAATATATACAAAAATACACAAATATATACAAAACCAACACCAAACACAAACACTCCCTGATGGCAACTATGTCACTGTCACTACTGATACTGTGGTAGAACGCCTCAGCAGCAGATGGGAACCAGACTCAGGGGGCTAGATCCTGGAACTGGATTCAGGAACCCACGGATTGGGATTGAAGGCAGAACAGACAGAGTCTTCCTCAGATGCTGGCTAGTGAAGAAGATGAAGAAGAAGAGCTGACCCTTCTGACCCCTCAAGCTTTGTTTTAAATGGGATGTATATGGAATGGAATACTTAGTTGGTCAGTTGAGCGTCATCTGTCCTGTCCACTCCTCCCTGCAGGTGCAGCCTTTTACTCTGCACACCCCAATGTGGTACACAAGATTTAGCAGTGACCTTGGTCTGCATACCAACCCTTGGTAGTAAATCTAAACGTTAGGCCTTATCACTGCCTGAAGCCGGCAGTGTCTGTATAAACACGCTGTTACTTTCAGAAAGTGCAGTTACTTAGAGGAGCTTTAGCTGAAAAGTAAAATCACTGAACAGAATTAGTTCTGTTCTAACCCAAAACAGGACAACAACAAAAGTTTAACAGACAGAAAACAAGCAGGAGGGTGCTACAACAGTAAAACATCAGCCTATGACTTCACCATATCAACAAATAAATATTGTCAAGTCTTTCAGCAGATAAAGGTAGAGAATTTATTTCTTTAACTATCAATTTAACCATTTGGTTTTGACTCCTTAACCTTACCAGACATTAAATTAACTTTGTGCTGCAGCTGAACTATACACTAAAAGCGTAAAAAACCTTAAATACACTTTTCAAAAGCATCCTTAAAAAAAAAGTAGAAAACTAGGGCATAGCAGAATTCATGTTACTTGTGCAACTACTGTTGGCATCCATGGCACTTCTGCTGGTACAGTTTTTAAATGATAAGCATAGGTAAACAATGAGATCAGATTTCTGCAAATAACAGCCAGTATGATCCTGTGAAGTGAATGATACAGGGTCCTATAGATAAAAAGAAACTATATGCAGTCATATGAGCCACTGTACTTGTTACCATTTTTGAGACCTCCTTTTATTTTTAGGCTCTCATACACAACAAATATTAAAGGTCCATCTTTCTCATCATGGAATATTCCCTCTCAATTCCAATTTTGCCCTTGAAAGCACGTGAACATTACAGGTCTAATCAAAACTGTTACTTAAAAAATTCAGAAACATCAAATAAAAGCTATTCCCTCCTTGCTTCTCAGAACATGCTAAACCATTTTGCCTACAGTTCCCCTGAAGCTACAGAGTTCATTCCAGCTAGTCCTAAATTCAGCAAAAGCACAAGTAAATGAATACCAAGTTTTATATAATTGAATGCATTACCCAAATATTTGCTGACAAAGTTGGCAAGGGAACTTACACACAGCCTGCATCTACCACAACCGCTTTGTACAAAACTTACTAGGATTGCATCACTAGAAACTCTGGGCTGATGTGTCATGCTGTCAGTCAACATTTCCAATCACACTCCCACAGAAACTAAGCTTCTACTCTTTTTGCATGAAGCTTTTAGAATAAAGCTTCAATAACATAAAACTATTTTTTAGTTCCTAAATTCCCAGTGAAAACTGGCAGTCATCATGGCTAGGCTTTGCGAACAAAGATTTGGAAAGGGCTCTACCCACATTTGTTGCAAGAAAACTGGCAGTAAATCACACGAAAGTACAATGTTTTCCTGAAGTTACTACTAATATTAGAAGAACACCTTGCTATCTTATTAAAGGAGTTAAATGGTTTCATTTTCAACTTGTTTTTTATAGATGTTTCTAGCATTCATGTTAAAATGTTCTTTCCAGTATGAGTGCTACCTTTTCAACCTCTGCTTTTGCTTCCTTATTAGTTTTTAAATGTTTTATGGGATACTCCTACAGCTTCTTAGGCAGATTCTGGTGAATAACAATTAACAACAGAAAGAGTACCAATTCTTTCTACAGTAATAATTAAAAGCAAATTAATTCACTGTTTTCATTCAGACTTCAGGAAAAAGTCATCAAAGATTTGTCTTCATCCCTATACCCACCACAACTTCAGTCTAAAAGACAGAATTACTAGGACTGGTTATTTAAGTAATACTATTTTCTATATTAAATTGCTATCTCTTAGATAATCAAAGGTTTAGCATCTGTTTTGATTTTATGGTCTCTTTGTGCTATTTAAGAGTAGTATTGAACCATGAATTTGTTTTGAGGTTTTGTTTGTGCCTCCCTCAAAAGTCCTTTAGATAAAGTATTCAAAAGCCTTTAAGGCCTTTGGAATTTAACCTCTTCAATATCCTCAGTGTTTTAAAATATGCTCTGCTTTTAGATGCTAGTATAATTAGCCATTCTCACAGTTAAATTTAATTCCTGGTTTTACACAGTTACTGTTAGCAGTGCCACACAATGTTTTAACAACAACTTAAGGCTGCTTACTCTTATTTCTTACTATAGGTATATGCAGTACTTATTAATAAATCTGACAGACTATCATAAATGCTTTAAATATCAGAGAAAGCATTAACACACAAATATTTATTAGCACACAAATCTAACAGCTAATGTTTAGATTTGCAGATGCACAGAGAAGCTTAGTGAGGTATCAAACCAGCGTTTATGAGGAAAATAATACAGTTTTCATTTCTTGGTATTTCCTGTTGAATCTCCCACCCTCTACTGCACCCTTCCATTCATTAGAAGGTAAATTTGAAAAGTTACTTAACAGATAATTTTTAAAAAATAAAAATTTTATCTGTACTGTTGAGATGTGCATGTTTTGGAGGGTTTGGTTTGTTTTCATTCTTTTCTATATAGATTTCTTTCATCAAGAACCCCTGTAATTAAAGAAGCTCTTCTCTCTTCTATGGCAGCTATTTAACCTTTGAAGGTTGTAAATATTTTAACAGTATCTACTGACAACATTTGGATTCAGGCACTAAGCCACAATGCTGTTCAATGGGCAGCTGGCAAGCCTCTCTCCTATTTCTGTACTATAGCACAAACATACTGCATATTTGAGTTGATTCTGCAATATTCTTTCATCAGGACACATGCCATCGCTGGATCTGAACCACATGACTGAGTTAAAAGTGCCATAACTCAGACACTATACAACAACCCAGTGTTTGTTAAATTCACTTTTATATTAGAGTATCAACACACAGACCCAGAAGCCTGTGATACATCACTCCTTGTAAGAGACACTCGATTCTTTCATTTCATAGAATCATAGAATTGCTGGAGTTGGAAGGGACCTCAAAGATCATTTAGCTCCAACCCCCCTGCCTGGCAGGGACACCTTCCATTAGATCAGGTTGCCCAGGGCCCCACCAAGCCTTGTCTTAAAAGCTTCCAGGGATGTGGCTTCCACTACCTCTCTGGGCAACCTGTTCAAGTGTCTAACCACCCTCATCGTGAAGAACTTCTTCCTAATATCCAACCTAAATCTACCCTCCTCCAGTTTATATCTATTCCCCTAGTCCTGTCACTACCTGACATCCTAAAAAGACCCTCAACAGCTTTCTTGTAGGCCCCCTTCAAACACCAGAAGACCACGATAAGCTCTCCTCGAAGCCTTCTCTTCTCCAGACTGAATAACCCCAACTCTCTCAGTCTGTCCTAGTAGCAGAGCTGCTCCAGTCCTCTGATCATTCTCATGACCCTTCTTTGGACTCGCTCCAGGACGTAGAAGCTTGATCTGAAATAGATTTGTTGGTGTGTTCAGAGCTGGATGTGCTCATTAATTCTATAAAGCACTAATCCACAAACCTGTGGACATGTCGGAATTTCAGCCTCGTGCTAGATACCAGTAAACCCCTGAACCTTAGAGCAAAAGCACAGACAAACCTGGCATGACCAGCAGGACTAGGGAGGTGATCTGTCACTCTACTCTGCCCTTGTGAGGCCCTACCTGGAGTAATGCGTCCAGTTCTGGGCTCCTCAACATAAAAAACATGNTTGGCATCCCTGCCCATGGCAGGGGGGCTGGAACTAGATGATCTTTGAGGTCCCTTCCAACCTCAGCCATTCTATGATTCTATGAAACCTCAGATTTCTTAATCTAAAAGTAGCAGCTACGTATACAAATATATTATGGAATGATAAGAAACAAAAATTATTTCTCCATTGCTTGCAAAATGTTTTTTTTTTTAATATCTGTCTGCTCAGATTTATCTACTGCCTCATTTGAGCCTTAAGTCTGCATTCCCTGTGACAAAGTCCCTGAACAACCATCAGTACATGGCTGCCCTGGTCCTTAACTAAGGAAGGTAATGGCTACTTTAAGTTGAGAGACTAATGTCTCACATATACATATTATTTGTATGAAAAGTTCTCTATTTGTAAATATCAGAATTATGTTAGTTCTTTGACTGTGAAGTATCTCTTTAAATAGTAGACAGTAAATTCAGAATTGAAGGCCAACTGTTCTTGTTCATCTATATCCATTGTTAGTTCAGCATCTCATGAAAACAGAACAAAGATATCTTCACCAACACATGGCCACATGACCTGTGACATGCTCTTCTGCAAGTTACACTCATCAGAATGCAGAGATTTATTGAAAACAATCTGCAAAAAATGTATTTTACACAGCAATTATTTAATACATCTTCCCTCGCTAGTTTTAGCAGAGGTATGAATTTACATGTTAGTGACTTATGAAAAACTACTTTTACTGAACATTTTTCTCAGGCACTCATCTAGCTGTTAGCTGAATGCTTCTTTATCTAATATAACAAAGGCAATATATACTGATGTGATATGAATCACTGACAAATCAGCAACTGCACAAGAAGGAAGACAAGTGCAAGCTAAGTCAGGATGAAATCATATTTGGGACGCAAAGCTCAGTGCTTCACAGGGGGCTTGCAGGGGCTTACAGTTTAACATCAAAGATAACATTCTCATCAAATTACACACACCTCACCACAACTAAGTGCAATTTTGCTAAAACCACATTTCTTTGAGAAAAACAACTACAACATCGTTTAAGCAAACAAGTTCAGTTCAATCATACTGCTTTACGCAGTCCTACAATAGTCATGTCTGAAACCTCCTCTGATCCTAAGTTTTTTTAGTTCACTTATAATACTCTCCAATTTTATACAGGGACAGAAGCTAAAATCCTCTACATTGATTAATCATCCCTTGTAATTTCATAATACTCTTTGGGAAGGTATATGTTTGCTGTCACTTGCTGAACACCACATTAAATGCCCCAATCTTCTGATGTAGGTGATAGAGGGATTCAGTTGAGCTATAAAATATTGCCCTGGGAGGTAGTACTTTGCAAAGTAGTAGTGAAGGGATGCAGACAATGTGGCAAGACTCCTTTTGTCAGTGACAGCCAGTTAGTAGGTCAGAACACCAGACAGTGAGAAAACTGGTATGTTCCTGCTCCAAGCCAACTTTTTTGACTCTCGAGATCATCTTCTCTTTGTGTTAGCTTCAGTCCAAAACAAAGTGGCTGATGCTAAAAGAATTCCCCCCAAAAGTACAAAATCCTCAAAAGGATACAAAACCATAAATTTATTCTTTAATTAAAGGACAAATTTATCTCAGTGCTATACAGGATGTTGGGATTAAGACAGACGAACAGGGAATGAATGGAAACTATTCTCTTTCACAGACTCTTCTCAATTACAGCACAGAGTACACATTAATTTAAATGACCTGTTTAGTCCTTAGAATGTGAATGCAAGTTTAACTCAAGCCAATTAAATGCATTTTTATATGTTCAAGCTTCAGCTTCTGAGTATCTGCATTGCAACAGTCTTCCAATAAGAGATAGACATTCAGTTACAGAAAAGCTAGCATTGCTACTCACACCACAGTTTGCAGCACTTCGCTCATCACAACGGTCTGCTCCTAACAAAGAAACCATGATTTCTCCCAAGACCACTTATTTTCCCATTCATGTCCTCTGATTCTTGTAAGGCAGCCTATAAGGACACCAGATGAGTTTAAAATAACTCACAGTAACAGGATTTTAACCACTTTAGGATACTTTTTGGATAACGCATGTAATCATGTGCTATGTTATTTTCTGTCCAGCTTTGTATCTAGTACTAGAAAATACTCTCCCATAAAAAAGCATGATATCTCTGTCTATGCTACAAAATTAAACAAGAAGATATTTATAATCAACAGATTTCCCTATGCCAGAGAGAAAACTACAACAGTCATCTCTATAAAATCAGACTTGGTGAAACAAAAAATACAGCACAACACAAGAAAGCCCTTTTTAAGGTGACAGCTTATACATAACTGTGCTGCTGTTAATACAGCAAGGGATGTGACTGTCTCAGCTATCTGTATGAGCAAAGACCAGAACATTATGATTAGCTTTACATTTGCTCACTCAAAGAGTCCCTACTATATTAATAACACCAAGATTGTACATTCCCTCTTTGAAACGTGAAGCACAGGCTAGAAGCTGGCTGAAGAACAGACTCACAGCTTTCCCTTCAAACTATTATATCACCTACAAGATATGGCAGTGTTCAAATTAAATTAGGGCTTTACTGAAATCAAGAATATAAGAAAAAGCTCACAACCCTTGTAATACAATAAAAAGATTTTCCAAGGTAATTATGCACCCAAGTGCCTGCATTTATGCCTTTGAAACATCTCCTGAAGGCAAGGAGTTTTTTTCTGACAGAAGAGGAAAATCTTTTTCCATAGAGAAGGGTATCTGAGTAAAATCAAAAACATCAGAAAACCCGATGTCCTTTCTGTCTAGAAGTCTGAAATACCTTCCAGAACAACTGGAGGACATGTAATACACACTCAAAATCTTGCAGATAGGACAGAGGTTGAACCTATCTAATTCAAATCTATAGTAATAGCTACTTCAGAGGATTATAAACCACAAATTTATTTTGTATACTACTACATAATTGACATCTAAGAAAAGTTTAAATAACTACTACTACAATAGAAATATTATTACAGACACATTGCTCTAAGGCTCAAAGGCAAAACTGGTAGAGATTACCTTAGTCACATGAATGTGAAACGGTCACATGAAAGCACATCCTCTTCCCAGACTGCTTCAGTTCACCTAACAGAGCTCCTGTGCTGTATGCTTGCATTAGTAAAGCATACAATTATATAAGAAGAGTTAGTGCTCCTGTGTAGGTTGTTAAAGGCTTTGAAGTGACTGTCGATATTCTTGGCAGAATCACTGTCTTCCTAGCCCACTGGAGAAAGTTTTCCCTAGTGACTTCCACAGAACGGATCTGAGTTACCTATTCTACACACAATTCAATTATCTTAAAACGTACACATTCCCACATTTGGGTGAGAGGACAGCAGCTTACATCCATACCAAGTATCAACATTCAACAATGAATAACAGCATTGTACAGAGAACTGAACAGAAAAAAAACAAACAGACCCAAACCCCCAAACATTTGAAACTGAAAATCATCAAAAAACACACCAGCAAGTTTCATCTTTAACAATGTTTTCTTTGCAGAATGTTTGACATCACCAGTTTAAGGAAAAAAAAACAAACAAACCCCACATCAACAACAAAAAATTCAGGTCAGGAAGAGCTCAGACTATTTACAATACAATGATGTGACACAACCCCAGTGACTCGAATCTAAACTTCACTAAATTTAATGAATTTTTAAACTGCTTCCATGCAATATCTGAAGCATCATAAATAATGTGTGGGTATTACTTTCATTGGGCATCTTAAACAGTAGCATTATTTGCAGCTGTGTAGGTACTGCCCTACAGGATAGCTTTTAGTGGAGCAGAAGCAGGAAAAACAAAATAATCCAAACCCAAACTCCAACTCCAATCTTAAATTACAAACTGCCAGAAGAAAAACAACTGAATACCAACTAAAAATGAGCTTTTCCAGCCACTCAAACATAATCTCAGAAGAAAGATAAAGAAACAATCTCCTATGTGCTGTCATCCAAAGACCACTTCTGCATAGATCCTAGCTACATGTCTGCCCAAATCTCCACTTGCTAAACTGTGCAAGAGGAAATAAAAATAGAGAAATGCCTTATGTTACTTTGCACAAAAGTAGTTGTTCAACTGACATCTGACACTGCCAGATATGTCAAGTGATCACAAAGAACAAAAGTCATGACCCAGGGTAGAGGGTAAGAGGGTAACACAGCATCCATCACGTTAAAGCCATTAAAAGCCTTGCTGCTGTAGCACAGGGATGCTATATTTAACATACTATCATGAAGGATCTGATTATCTAAAGGCAGCAAGACAAACAAGGCTACTTATTAGCAATAACCTGAAGCCTCACACAGAAAAGGAGTTTGGATTTCACCATTTCTTTAGTTAACAAAGCTGCAAAAACTAAAGCCAAATATTTGGGATTTGTGGCACAACAAATTTCCACCTTGCTCAACTGTGACTCTCCAGTTGTTTTTGAAGTTTGAAGCAACTGCCTAGTTTTCCTTCCCAGGATCTCAGCCACCACAGTGTCATGACAGTGCAACATACAGGATATGATGCCACACTTCACTGAGCAGTCCCAGGTATAAAAAGACTTTTCCCTAAACCACCATATCCTGTCACTGGTCAGTACTTACTGCTACACCTTCCCATTCTGCTAGATGCAAACAGATGTTTTCAGTACATGACTGAACAATCTGATTTACAATAAAGCTTCACAACACTTTACATCCTAAGACCTAGCTTCTTCAGTTCTTCTTAACTTCACCAAACTTAGTCCAAGATGAAACACTGTCAGGCTGGATGCCCACCTCAGGCAGAATGAAGTATCATTTTTATCTGAATAAGGTGAAAGAAAGAAAAAATGGGTCTGTGTCTACCACTTTTTCAAAAAGTGAAGACTTCTTTTATGGAGTCACTCTAGTTGCCTTAAAATTTTGAAGACAAGCCCTTTTAGCTTTTAAAAATTTGTTTTCCTATTTAAGAACAAGTTCTTATCAACATATGAATCCACCTAATCATGCCCTTAATACATAGATCTGGAAGAAAAAAGGCAAAAAAAGTCACCAACAGCTCATGGAGGCTAAATATATAAAAAGATTATTTTTTTAATAGTCCATCTTTCACCTCCTAAAAGCTGACTAGACTGTGTACACATCATTCCCAGAAGGAAACTGAACACACTGTAAGTGATCTAAAGCACATTTTTTAACTAGCACTCCTTCATTTATGCAAACTTTCTGCTAGCATGCAGACAACATGGGCATGGAAATCTGAATGAAAAAGTTTAAGCAAAGCAGAGGAAGGTGCAAGACAGACAACAAAGATTTACAAAGAACTAAGGGAGGAAAGAAACAAAAGACCAGCTGGGCAAAGAAATGCAGAGCCTGGCTCATCTCTGCAGCCCTGTGTCTCCCAAAGCTGAAGAAAGCCTGGATTCTTGGAGTCTGTTCCAAGCATCTTTGTTCTCACATCGATGAACTCACTGGCAAAACATCCATCTCCTCCAGTTCCATTTTCCTACTGCCATTGGCATCACTACACTAGTTTAAAAGGCAAAGGTCTACGCAGATACGTTTCAAAGCAACAGATCATCCACATGGAGAGCAGTAAGAAGTCATATCATGATGTTATGCTTGCACTAGAGCATTAGGGTTGCAAACACACACAGAAAAATTAAGAAAAGCTACAATTAAGACTGCTTTGTGCAACCTTCAGCCACCAATTTGTGCCCTTACATTATTAAGGTGGTCTGTACTTAAAATCCCACACTCTATGCCATTGAGATGGGCCTTCTCTAGAAACAAATTGGGAAAAACAAGAGAATGTTTGTTCCACCCTTAATGTCCTATTGATCTGAAAAGATAAAGAAACTATGATACATATGAAACATGAGACTGCAAAAAGAAAAGGAAAAGCAGAGAATAATGCCATGAGAAGCTATCCACTGCTACTGAGCTCCTATATGACAGCAGGCCAGTCCTTAACCCTGCCCTTAAAGTTTTTATTTCTTGTATGTTCCTTATTTTACAGATCTCCATTTAGATAATCTGCAATCCAATTTGTGTACATACTCAGCATGCTCAGCAGCAATTAGGACCTGTGCTTTACACTGTAAAACACAAATGGAGACAGGACAGTATTTTAGTAACATTCCTGGCAGGTGAAGGAAAAATCACTGTTATTAATGGAGTACTAAAACGTTATGGAGGTGAACCAGCAAAGGAAGACTAAGGAGTCCCTTAACAAATCTGCTCTTTGGGAAGACTTTCACTAATATAGTTTAAATGAAACTGAAACTCACAGAAAACAGTAACTATAAAGCTGAATACTAAACAGCAGTGAATTAAATAAATATAATCCATCTTACTACCATGGCCATACAAAACAAAGAATTATGTCGACATACACATTCCCATAGTTAAAAGACGTATCTATGATAACTGCTTAAGCTGAGCCATGAACACTCTGCAATTCACACCTCACAAAAAAGTCCAACCTGAACAGCAAAACAATGGATAAAGTTGTAAATAGTTTAAGTGTAGTTACATCCTTACAGAAGCCAGACAAGTCTATGTAACTTTCAAGAAAAGGAAATGTGTTAAAAGATGTCACAGATACATTTTAAATAGGTAGCTTCCAAACAAAACAGGAAAAAGGCACACAAACACTACCATCCTCCAAGTATTTACCTTATTGCAGTAAAGCATCCAAAGCTCATACAGCCTCTCTCGGGATGCCATTCCTCCCCTTTCTCTTTCCGCCGACAGCAGCTACTTCTGTTCAAGATCCTACCATGCTCAGTTCCCAGGTGCTCTTCTTGCAGGTTTTGCTTTATTATTACAGTTATACCACATAAACCGAGAAGAAGTCAGGGATGAAAATAACAAGATCTCAGTCTCTCATTTTCAGGTAAGCAACGCAGCACAACACAAGCAACTGCAGAAAAGTGTCAAGCATGTCCGTTCTTCATCAAGCGCTGCTTCGGTTTTAATCTCTGAAAGTGAAAACATACCCTTTAGGCCTCTGGTGGAGGAAAAACACAAATCCCACAGTCGACCTCGGGAACTACGCGGCGGCAGGTGGCACTGTTTTCGTCTCTGACACTATTACCCCTATGACGGAAAAGACAGGCTTCTAATTTTCCTGGCGCTCTCTTTATTGCAGTTAGGCAGCCGGGGGGAGGGAAGCAGCAGGACTACTGAGAAGGCACGCCGGAGCCCTAACGGCGAGGGGAGGCAGCGGCCATGGTAACGCGGCTCGCCCTCCTGCCGCAGGAAAACAGCCAGCCCTCGCACGCCGGGACCCCGGTCCAGCAATGACAGCCGCCGCCCTACTCCCCCCTCACCCTCAGGGCTTCACAACCGGCCGCGGAGCCCGGCAGGCCCAGGTAGTGGCGTCTCCCGCAAATTAGTGGCTGCCCAGGCACAGACACCGGCGCGGCCTATCTCGCGGGAGAAGCCCTGGGCTGCCCCGCCACCCAGTCCCGGGCAAGAGAAGCTAGCCCACGCCACCACCTACCGCGCCCTCGACCGCCCTCAGCTGTCCCCGCCGTTTCTCCCCGCAGCCTACCCGGGCCACGGCGCACAGCAGCCGGGCGGCAGCGGAGGCCGGGCCTCGCCACATCGCCCGCCCCGCCCGCATTCCGGCACACGCCCCGGGCCGCCGCCGAGAAGTGGTGAGGGCGGGGACGCCATCTTGACTGCGGGCAGGGGCAGACCCTCCCCTGCAGGCGGAGCGCCCACGCTACTGCACTGGGTTCGGCGGTACAGTCGGGTGGGTCGCGGGTAATCTGGAAGGCAAAGTCGTTCGGCAGCTCCCCACTTGAGGAGCAGCAGGTACCTGTGAGGCGGCGCGCCCCTCTGCCGCATGAAAAGTGTGTTTTTCCGGGAAAGTATCGGTATTCCCAGCCCCTGTTGCGAGAGAAGACCTCAGGGAACCTCCGTGCTGCCTTACAAGTGATAACGGTTGTCGAGGCCGTACGTGCGTTTTACACATGCTCCAAAGAGGCCTGCCTGCATAGCCTGGGAAGCGTGGGTGTATACATGTACCCCTTTAAATCAAGCCGTACATCTTACGCAGAACTTGCATAGGGCTAAAACCGCCTCAAAAATTGGTTAGATTTCTAAAGGAGAAACATGAAGACTTTCATCAGCTTACTGGTGTGGCTCTCTCCGACCACATCGGTAGTGTGCTGACCTTCCCAAGCCATGGCTCGTCCAGTAGCACCATTCTTTTAATGTGACTCGCCCGGGGCACGGGCTTCCGTTCATATCCATCTGCTTGGAAACTGTTGTGTCCCTGCTCCAAAGCGGGCAGAAGAATTAAGGAGGCCTGGGTCTTCTCCCCAGTTTGCTGGGAGAAACAGCCCTGCAACCTCCAGCTGCCGTCCCGGTCCTTTTGCTGCTTGTTGATCTCCACCCCGAGTAAATCTCATGCAGTTGCATGCAATAGAACATTCACTGCCATTTGCTGCAGTCTATTCCTTTGCAGGGGATTTCCACACCACTGCGAGGCTTGGAAATCCTCTGCAAAGGAACTGACTGTACAATATAATTACACTGTCCACTGTATAAAGAATTGCTAGATATGGGTAAGTGTCACCAAAAGCCCAGACATAGTCTGAAATTGTTCCTTGCAGCATGCCTTTGCATATTTGTCTTGCTTTTAGAAAATCAGTGAAGTTTCCCTGAAGGAATTTAAGGGCTGATCTGAGCTCGTTCTATCACGTGGATCAGCAGTGCAGGAGTGGGAGAAGTATCTTTTACTTCTGTTTCTAAACATAGTTCCTAGCATGGCTAGAGGAGCACTGACAAAAATGAGTCTGTAAAATTATTTTCAATTGTCTGATACATGTGCTCTGGTACTCACTGCTAGCCATAATAACATCCTGCCTTGAGGCTGCAACATATTTTATTTTTCCATCAAGAAAAAAAAAACAAAAAACAAAAACACCAGAGCTCAGAGTCTAGCTCTGTCCCTAGGACAGGACCTGCTATGCTTACATCACCCTGGACTCTGAGAACATGCAGGAACAGAAGAGATTCTGCCTCTTCCCTGATGGACTTCTTTCAAGGCTTGACTTTTGCTAAAAGTTCTTCCCTAACAGCCAACCTGCATTACCCTTGAAGATTCAACAAACAGCATAAGGGGCAGTGGCTGCAAGCTGAAGCATAGGAAGTTCCGTGTAAATACAAGAAAAATTTTTTCACAGTGAGGGTGATGGAGCACTGGAACAGGCCACCCAAAGAGGCTGTGGAGTCTCCTTCTCTGGAGATACTCAAAACCCATCTGGACATGTTCCTGTGTGACCTACTCTAGGGAATCCTGCTCTGGCTCAGGGGTTGGACTAGATGATCTTTCGAGGTCCCTTCCAACCCCTAACATTCTGTGATTCTGTGATTGCAGCTTTGAGTCCAGGGACCTCTGAAGTGGCAGAAAAAAGCACACACCTTATAGTAATACTTTTGTTAAGCTATAGTTATTTTCTGTAGAAGCAAATGAAAAAGACAAAAATCTGTATCTGACTTCCAGATAGTCTCAAACCTGTTGTTTGGCTCTAAGGGTTCTACTGAGACTGTGCCCCAGGCCAGCAAAAGTCATGCTGAGATAGGTCTACGGCAAAGCTTTTATCTGATGTTTTTCTTGATGTCTGAGGGCTAATGCTTTGTTTACTAACAATGAAGACCTGAAATACACTTAGAAATGAGCTTACCTCCCAACTCTTCCATTTTCCGTTGCAAACATACCCTTGCACAGAAGTGAGGAGTAATATTTGCATTCTAAGCAAGTGGCCTTGGCAGCTGGCTTTAAAACTCCCACTATCAAAATAACTTTTGCTTTAGATAAAGAAATAGGACTTTGCAGATACTAGTTATAGACATTCAAGCCAAATTAACCTGAGATTGCATTTGGCTATTGGAAAGGAGCAAGCTGGCCCTTGCAAGAGGCCAAGGTCTCTGAGATAGTTTGGCTGAGGGTAGCACAGGATCAGCTTGCCTTGAGTTTCTCTGATTATGATTGCACAAAATGAGTATGTAATTGTTCTATTAGGTTCTATTAAGTAAACCAGGAAGCTTAATTAGTGTTTAATCCTCCTTCTCCAAAAGTATTCACATTGTACCTCAGCTAGTTCAGGGCTTGTCAGTTGTTTCCAAAATCTAGAAATGGGAAAGAATTTGTTTGTCCCTTGACGCATAAATTGGTGTCTAGGGATTACAGTTGCTTTCTCTCAAAGTGTTGGAAACTGGCCACAGCTAAAGCTGGAAGGGATGGTCTGGCTAGTAGTATTAAGTCTCTCTGCCCCTGGCTGCTTTGCTTTCATATATGCGAGGTTAAACCATTCACCAGACTTAAATTCAGGAAGGAATTTACACCAGGGTAGCCCGGGGCCACTGTGAGTGTGTCCTCTGTCCTTTCAGCTTGTTTCCACAGGGGGCCTTCACTATAATGAATCCTGAGCTGTAAAAGGCCCAGGCACTGACATGATCTCTTCTACTCCTTTTCTGTAGCATAGGCTCCTTTACCAGAGGGCTTAAGTTTGCAGCTCTAGTAGGAATGTTCTTGTGTAGGGTACATCTTAAAGACTCTTCTAGACTAAACGTATGGTGTTTATGCGCTTTAGTCTGCCTAGGTTCTTACAAGGTCTAACAGCCAGTAAAGATTCATAGATGGTTGTTCAGGCTTAGAACTGCCCCTCAGCTCTGCTGTCATTTAGGTTATCTGTGCTAGAGCTCTCACATATAGACCATGCCACAGTTCACTTTATTTTGCAGACACTTGAAGAAATCAGTTGTTACTGCACAAGATTACATTGTAAAAGTGTTCTCCTTCCTCCACCAAACATTCAAAGTAAACCATCCTTTACTGTCCACCATCTTATTGCCAGTGATCAGTAAAGTTACCATAGTTGCACTTCAAATCATTCTGCTTTATTTAAGATGTTTAGTTAATCATTCCATTACGTTGCAGTGATCATCAGATCTGGATCTGCTGCATGGCTTTGGAAAGCACTCAGTGTGTCAGGGAAGAAAACCAAACATGGCAGCAACGAAGGTTTAAGGATGTGTAGGTCTTGGTAGTCTATGGCAATCTGTCTGAACTTAATTCCCTCTCAACTGGCAGGCTAAGATTTTCCCAAGAACACCTGCTGTAGCAACTTGGGGCCTAACTCTTCTTGGTTTGGAGAAGGATGCAAACAAAGGGAAGTAACTAAAAGGAAATCACAGAATCACAAAATACTAGGAGTTGGAAGGGACCTCAAAAGATCATCTAGTCCAACCCCCCTGCCACAGCAGGATTCCCTAGACCAGGCTTAGGAAAGCTTCAACTACTGCTAGACATGGGATTCTTACAAAATGGCCTTTTCTTAGCATGTGGTGAATTATTAGCACCATGGCCTCCTGAAAGGTAAATGTTGGCTGCAGCACGGCATCCACTTCTGAGTGGGATGTGAAACCAAGGCTGTGCCCTTTCCTGTGCTCTTAAGAATCCTTCAGGGACTCTGCTAGCCTAACTCCTGACAGAGAAAGGGTATAGAGACCCGAATGATGGCTAGTGTTGTAAAACTTGAAAGCAAAGTTTTAAAGATCCTGCAGTGTTGTGTAAACAGTGTGCTGTTAAAGTATGTGTGACTTGTTGGGGGCCCACTTACACACTGAAAGGGTTGTAGACTCTCTAATGCAATGAGTCTCTCTTCTGGTTTCTAACCCTAGACCCTAGAGAAAGTTGCTATTTCTCTGTGCTATGGAGAGCTAGCATGAGTTCAGGTCCACAAACAGTGTGAGGTCCTGGCTAAACAAAAGAGCACAGTGTAGGCCCTGAGCTAGAAATAGGAGTGATGCAGTCCTGGGATGAACTCTGGAGTTAATGCCAAATGACAGAAGGAACTATTGGGCACGAGGTCTTTTTTTTTCATCATGAAGCGAATAAGCAACTGAAAGGCTTATTTTGATATCTGTAACATTATAAATAGAGATTGAAAGAAATAATTCTTATTAATAAATATGGTAAATACTGTAATTGCTTTTCTCTGCCCTAAGTCATCTAGTGTCACAGCTGCAGGTTTGGAATGCGGTATCTCCACGATGATACTGTGGCTGTGAACTTGACAGTCTATTCACAGAACTACTTCTGAGAAAGACATTGCTTTTATTGGGCCATTCAAGATATAAGGTATATTACACCCTGTAATAAATTCAAGCATGGAGGTGGTCCCGTGGATTTTTGGTTGGACTTTTATTATCGTAAATGAAGAATGTATTTGATTTTTTTCCTTTAGGGTCTGAAATAATATTTTTTCTTCAAAGATGTTATTTTTAAATTCATCTGAGACTGCAGATAAAAATTCAGCTTGGCATCTCTGAGCTTGACCGTTACCAACTCATCTCCACTGACTTCAGGGGAATTACTCCTGCCAGCAAAGCAAGCACATGCTTTGAAGCCTGCTGTAGTCCAATACACTTTCTGACTCTGCTGTGCTTTAAATCAAAGGCTGAAAGCATTGCAATAAAAGACACATTAATGCATGTAGGCTCCCAAACTCCCTGGCCTTAGTAAACTCCTAATGCCAATACTCATTGATGTATAGCTTAGGAAAGTGCTGGTTAGGAAATATCCATTGTTGGTTGTAAGGATCCAATGTTACAAGACTGGATGTTCCTGTAGTGAAAGTCATCCTGGAGAGAAGGGCAGTTATCCATGAACTCCAGAATACTGCATCTGAAGTCATTCCTCTCACAGATCTGTACCTTGCCGTGCCTCTGGAGCTGCAAAGGCAGATCCAGACATGGACGCAAAAGATGTTGAGTGGCAGTTCTAGGTGACTACAGCTTCCTAGATGCAATACTGATGCTGTCAATGCAGCACTGAATAGCAACAAGCATGTGCAGAAAAGTCAGTTTAACAGGAATGAATCTGACTGGGTCCTAATTTAAAGCAGCACTGCTGTGAGTCCTTTCTGCTCCAGTGAGAATAGAACTGCAGTTGCTTTGAAGAGTTGCAGTAGGGCAGGAAGCAGAAGTCATATCCAGCCAAGATCACCACACTTCAGCTGAACATACAGGTAAGAAATAAGCTCAGTGATACACCTGGATTGCCACAGCAGTCACATCCCCTGTTCCTAGATATTGATATAATAACTGGATAAGCCTCTGGCTGGGACAGGGGAGATTTTTCTGATCCTGTTTTTGATGCACAGGCCTAGGTGGGCAGGTTTTTTTCTTTTCATCTACAAAGATGATGAGCTATTTCAAGAGTGTCTCAGACTCTAGCACAGCAAAGATGTGATATAGAAAAATACTTTCTACTCTTGCATCAAAGCTTAATCCATTTTTTGCACGGGCTAAAGTGCAGTTGTATAGACACAATACTACTGCTGATGTGCAAAAACCAACACCTTGCTCAGTTAAAAAAACCCACAACCAAACAGAGCAACACTTTAGTATCTACACCTGCGGAATCAAACTTACTGGGCATTCTTGTTCTGAATCTGGAAACCATGCAGAAATGTGTTCTAATGTTAGGATTTTTTTCTACCTCCATACTTTCAGTTTCTCTGCTTCTTCTCAGATACTTCCCATCAGTCTCCCAAGTCAACTTCCTTTCAGTCCATCTTGTTCATAGCCACCCTCCTGATTTGTGGCCACTTCCTTCTGCAGCTTGGAAGGACCCAAGAGTGTCTGCACTAGCTTTCAGCACTTGGAGCCAGAACTTGGCTTAGGTAAGTAAAGCCAAGAACTGCATGTCAGGGGAAAAAAATAGCTGCATTATGCTATGCAGATGGAATGTATCTGGAAACTTGCTGTGATGGTCTATGAAGCTTCTATTGGACAGGGAAACTGAATTGTACCTAAAGGTTACAATATGGATGAACTTAATTTTACATGAACATTGAAGGGCCGCATTCCAGCACCAAGGCTATTCCTTGGCCAAATCTCAAACCCTTAGCCTTATGTGTGAGTACTGAAATCTTTCACATCTTGGCAACCTCTCTTTTCCTATTAAAACTCTTCCAGGGAGTGAGTCTAGGAGGGAAAAACACAGATCTCTTCTGGGCTGAAGAATTCAGAAAAAAAATCTACCGTGAGGCAAATATCCCTTCATTTGCAGCTCAAATACATGGTGGTATCTCTACAATGGGATGTGTCAGGTTACCTCTATAGCAGTGTAGTCACCAACTCTGCCTAGCCTGAAAGAAGAGCACTGACTGGGGCATGAGAGGTGTGGTTTTGTTCTTAGCTTGGTACTAAGATTCCTTGTGTAGATGACTATAGAATCACTTAGGTTAGAAAATACCTCCAAGATCATCAAGTCCAAACATGATCCAAGTCTACTACACCCACTAAAACATGTCACTAAATGCGCATTTTCTGAACACCTCCGGGGTGGTGACTCCACCACTTCCCTAGGCAGCCTGTTCCAATGCTTAATCACTCAGTCAAGAAATTCTTCCTTATATCCAATCTGAACCTCCCCTCTTCTCCTATTGCTAGTCACCTGGGAGAAAATGTCAACATCCACCACACTACAACCTCCTTTCATGTAGTTGTAGAGAGTGAGAAGGCATCCCCTGAACCACCTCTACTCCAAACCAAACAACTTCAGCTCCTCTAGCTACTCCTCATAGGACTTTTTCTCTAGACCCTTCAGCAGCTTTGTGGCCCTTCTCTGGACACAATCCAGTAACTTAATGTGTTTCTTGTAGTAACAAGATCTGAGATGTGGTCTCATCAGTGCCAAATATAGGGGGACAATCACTTCTCTGGTCCCGCTGGCCATGCTGTTTCAGGTATCAGCCAGGCTGTGGTGACTTCAGAAGAGTATCCCTCAAAGTCTCTGTCCTCAAAGAAGGTGATCTGCAAAAAAAGAAGGTAACCCCAGACACACTGCAAAGTATTTTAAAGCTGGCTTTGTTTTGCTTAGATTATACAAAATAATCCAAAGGGAGATTTCTACCATGACCAAACACTGCAAAGCCCTTATGCCCATTTTCTACAGAAGGCACAGACAGTTACTGGTGTTTTCATTCCTCTAGTACTACAAATGACTGGTGGATGTCCCTTTGGGACTCTTGGAAGTAACCTGCATCATGATTTAATGCTGGAAGTAGCTGTCATCATCTTCACAACAAGTTTTTGGGAGCATTTGGAGAATGCAAAACCCAAATTGCTCTTTGACTGAAAGCTCCCTTGATGATTTCTGCGTATCACACAACTTTGTGCCCATCTCCTTCACCCAGTCCTGGGCTCCTAGAAATCTTCTGCAATGTAGAATACAAAGGAAGGGATAATTCTACATCTGAATTGTGCTGAAGTTTCTACCTCTCTTAGGGAACAAATACATGGGAACAAAATGAGACTGTTTTGTTTAACCCGAGTTAATCACCAAGTGCTCTAGGTCTTATTGGGCACTACTGCGTAGCAGCAGTAAAATCAAGCTACAGATACTTAAACTCAGTGACATTGTTTGATGAAATTTATTACATTTGTTTGGAATAAAATATATCAACCTTATTTTCCTGTACATCTTGGAAGTCTAAGAATATATAAACTTAAGGTCTCTTTCAGTAGCTGACAATCTCAAAGGGAAACTAGCCAAACAGACAAATAAAACCAAAAGATTTTTATGTGTAAACATTTCAGCATTTGAAATCTCCTAAGTACATTGTAGGCTTTCATTAGGAAACTGATCAAAGAGCTAGAAAATAAAACAACCTCTAAAGGTTTTCCCTTTGCTAATTTGTTGGTAGACCAGCAAACTATGTTTGCAAACATACTTGCCTACAAGGAACTATGCATGTGCTAGGTTGTTTTTCAGCACTCCATTCACTCAGCTGTTCTTACCTTTGTCATTTTTGCTAGGGCTTAGTTGTGAAACCTCAGCATGCAGGAGGAATCAACAGTCCTTCATACAGAATGCACAGGGCTGCATCCACAAGAATAGGATAAAAGAGAATTTTTTTCTCACTAAAGAGATTGAAAGGTTTTTTCCCCTCCCTGTTGTTGCGACGCGGAAGTCCCGAACTCCGCACTCGATTCAATATGAATACGGCAAGAAGTCAATTTTATTAAGCACACACTCTGCTTAAATACATTTTTCTACAAACGTGCCACGTGGTAGCCCAAATTACAATTGGTTACATGCATTGTCCACTCGCCTAAACATTACATATGATTTGCTAAGACCTACTGACCACAAGGCATCAATCTCTATCTCTGACTCTTCCTGTCAGGTTCTTGTTGTTGCAGGTGGCAAGGCCGTTAGTCTCCTTGTTCCGGGACTGCACAAACACACTGTCCTTGAGTCTGTTCTCCCAGCATAACTTTCACACAGTACAGAGTCCAAGTTTTCAGGCTTTCTCATAATAACAGTGTCCCAAACAGCGTGCCTTCCCATGAGAACAGAATCCTGTCAGACAATGTCCAAGATTGCTCACAGTTATGTCCACTATATGTCCATTTTCCTCCAGAAACCCCACACTCTGTCTCCATTGTCATTCTCTAAATGAAAGACAATAGCATTAGTTTGTGTGGTACCAACTTTATTATTACTGTCAGCAAGCAGAGGATCAGAGTAAAAGGTCAGGCAATATTTCCAGTATTTTACTAATGGAACATGTGTAAGCAAAAGTGCTGGAAATCCTGCAGCAGAATTATTTCATATCATTTTTTTTTTGTTTGGTTTGGTTTGTGGTGTTATGGTTTTGGGGGTTGTTTTGGTTTCTTTTTCCAGGAATTATTCCTTTCTCTCTTGCTTGCTTTCCTTTTCTACATCCACCTCTGAAGTAACCTTCACAAAATTCTACCACATGCTGTGCCACATTTTCATATTTCCTGTGCATGGGCAATAGTGGATCTTTTTGTTTCACTGGCTTCTTGGTCAACTAAAATATTCCATGTTTGTGCTTTCTTGCATGTGTCTTGCACTATGAGTCTTGTATGGTGATTTCATGAAGCTACAAAATGTCAGGGGGCAAATCTTTAGCTGGCCTGTTTTTACACAGCTCTAGTTGTGTTTCTAATGGCTGTTGTAAATGGTGTCACTCCTGTCAGCCTTTCTGTTGCAGGTGTCAAGGAAATTATAGCCTTTAACACTGAAATTAGACTGAGGGAAGAGAGTGAATTTCAGTCTAGTAGTTCTTTCTGAATACGTCTTTGCTTTCTTTGAATGAAAAGTAACTTCTTCCTGATGGTTAACACCAAACAAATTGAATTCACTTACAGGAACAACTTCTATGTGCAGGTCTGTGCTTGCATTTCTCAAAGACCTTTGACAGGCTTGTAAGTGTTAACACTTTTTTTTGTTCTTTCTATGGGGCCAGCTTATCTTTTGGGTCCAATATGGTCCTTCATAATACAGTGGGCACTGGGCTTAGCGATGAAGTTTGGACCTTGAGGAACCAGGGTAGGGGCATTGATACATACATAAATTTAGAGCAACCATCATGGATTAGGCTGGCAGTCCACCTAGTCAAGTATGTTGGCAATAACTATGACCATGAATAGGCACTGAGGAAAGAGTAGATATGAAGCAAATACACATGATACTTTGTTCAAACTTCAAGTATTTTTAGCTCAAGAGTTTTCCTAAGCAGAAGATTCCTTCTCTCTGGTCAATAACCCTCAGTGGATTTGTCTTCCAAGTACTCATCCAGCTTCTCCTTGAATCCTGTAGACTTTCCCCTCCCAGTACCCTATGCCACAGAAGGGCTATGCACTGCAGGAAGGGCCACGGGTTGATTTTAAATTCTGGAGCCAAAGTATCTTGCTAGCAAAATGGTATCTGTGATCTGAGGAGTGTTATTTACTTATTTTATTTTATTTATTTAGTGTTATTTACATCTGCTCCAACTGCCCTCAACTAGTGTGCTGTTATGACAGCTGCTTTTTCACCCCAGAAAAACTCAGGCATAGGGATAATCTGAAAATAGCAGTGAGTGTTTGTGCAGAGAAACATACTCTACATGCCAGCAGCTATAGTGACTGCTACCTACCATAAAACAAGTTAGAGGAACTTAGAAGACTTGTTAGTGAAAACTTGGATGCTCTTTGTAAGTTCTCAGTGCTCCTCTCCTCCAGCACCCTTGTTCTTATTGTCTGCTTGAGATTCTCTGAGAATTTGCAAACAAGAGCAAATAAATCCTCTCAATGCTCCTTGAAAACCAGGAATTGACATCACTACTATCTGATGTGGAGAAATTTGAAGAGGTTTAGCCACTCTCAAACTCTAGGACACAGGAGAATCAAGAATCAAGATATCTTAATTATCACTCATCACTGGATAGTACACTTCTGTTCATTCTTGCCTTTGTCCAAAGGAATGCCAGCATGTAATCTACACATCACTCTTTAACCAAATTTCTGAAGTGCACTAATTGAACCATATATTTTGTTGGAATATGTAAGCATACATTAATTGCTGTCTGGGGACCTGGTGTTTTTAATTCATTTTAGTCTTAAAGGATCATAGGATCATAGGATTGTGAGAGTTGGAAGGGACCGCAAAGATCATCTAGTTCCAACCCCCCCTGCCTGGCAGCAGCACCATCCACTAGATCAGGTTACCCAGGGCCCCATCAAGCCTTGCTGAAGGCAAATTAAATATTTTGGTTCCCTGTTCTAAGCAGGCAAGTAGATACTGTCCTTGAATTTCCGTGTTAGTTTGCAAACCTGGGTTAGCATCCTAACACATGTATTACTTACACTGGGCAGTTCCTATAAATGCACAATGTTAGGCATTTGTGAACAAGTGGAAACATGCTTTTTCACGCTTCTGCCTTGAGAGCTGAACTGTTCATGCTCCATTTCTCTCTGGCTGAAGCACGGTGTTCCTATGTGCACCAGGCATTTGCAGCAGCTGAACAGCTTACTTTGTGCGGTAAAGGACAGGCAGGGCAGAGGTCGTGTCCCATGTACAAAACCAAAGACAAGAAGGGCAAAGAACAGTTCTATTTTCCTCTCCAGTGTTGTCAGGGAAAGGCTGGTGAGGATCACTAGCAGGCTATTACTGATGGGTCATGTGAGCATGAAATAATGGCTAAATGAGGTCTCTGACATTAGCAAGTGGGGATGTGAGTTTTAAGCTGTCTACCTCACTGCTGTAGAAGTTGCTTGGTTTTATTCAAGGACTCCATTATCAGAATATTTACTAGACAGAACAAAATCAATGTCTGCCATTTAAAGCCCAGATGAAATTATTTAAAATTAAACATATACTAGATGAGGTTGCAAAGTGTCCTAGTAGTTCTATGCTCTCTCTACTGCTTTCTTTTTCCAAAAGTCTCCAGAACTTTGCTGAATAGCTGTAGTATATTTGCCTAACTATGCCTGGCAAAAAATATCTAGCCTCCATTACCTAAATTAAAACAGGTATGTTAAGATGTGAAATCCCTTAACTGTGTTCTGTTATACTTTATTATAGCTCTCATTCACACAGAGAGCCTGCTGGCACAGGCTTCAGTGATGATTAGTAGGCATATACGTAATTAGTTGCATGATAATTAATGTTGCAATAGACTTTTCCCAGCACAACAAGATGTTGCCCTGTTTCTAATCCACACTGGTATGCTTATTCAATTCCATTTGCATGCAGAAGAGCTTGGCAGTTGTGGGATTTGGCTCAACCTCCTGCTGCAGCAGCTTAGCACAGCTCTGAAGTTAGAAGAAGCAGGGTGATTGACACCAGCTAAACATCTAGTTCATGAAGTACAGGGTCACTAAAACATGCTATAAAAAGGTGGTGTCATTTATGGAGCTGGAAAAATTCTTTGTGAAGTAATCAGCTGAGATAAGACTGGAAATCTCTGCTGGACTAGTGGTAGCATGGAGCAGCTTGTCTGCATGAAGCATTTGATGCCAAATACAGTGTTCACCTTGTTCTGGGTTCTGCATCTTTCTGTCCTTTTCCTCCTCAGTCAGTTTTTCACCAGATAAAACTATTAATGGGACTTTCTTTTCTATTCCACAGTGCATGATCATTTAAATAACTTTAAAGGTCCAACTGCATACAGTTAGCCCTAAATTCCAACTATAGAGCTGGAATCTATTCTTAGATCAAAACTTGTAAAACTGAGGAAAACTTAAAGAATCAGACCTTCCCCTACACTTAGCAGGGTTAGCAATATGCAGTTGAGCCTTTAACATTTATTTATATTATCATGTATTGTGGAACAGCTGGATAGTTATGAATATTTTCTAAAGTATTCCTGCATTTCCCCTAAAATGTGAGAGAAATGGGATTTCCCTTTGGACTGCACAACTTTAATTTGTTTGTAGTTCTGAAGGAAGACTTGTTTGAACAAGGATTTTGGAATGCATTCACTGTTTATTTAGTGTGGGAGCAATAACTCAGTGCAAGTCAGCCAGTCTCTGCAGAAACAATTTTGCATTTACTGCACCACAGCCAAGGAATCTTTTGTATTCCCTGGGTTTCAGTAATTATCGTCTTCCCTTAAGGTTGGGTGTTTCAAACAAGTTCCAAGGGCCATTGAGGGAGCAGATCTCAGAGAGATGAATATAGCCTGGGACTGATGGGCAATCATCAGTGAGGTCCCACACTTGGCCTTGGAGCTCTTCTTTCTCATAGAGCTTAATCTTGTGGGAACACAAGATACAGTTCTTAACACAAGAATTCTGCAATGGCAAATACAGCAAAAATGTAGGAAAGACAAAAATTGAATGCATTCTGATGTTACTGAACAAGACAGACATATAGAAAAAGGCAACTTCCCCAGTTACTATGTGCATTTCTGAGAAACTGTTCTGTTATGGAGATGGGACTGCAAAGAGGTTCACTCTTTCAAAGCTGACAGAGGAGGTTAATTCTTACCCACGTGGAGGAGCTCAGATGTGCCAGCAAATGGGTATGATTACGTGTGGTAGGAAGTAAATGGAGGATGCTTCGTGATTTGAAGAAATGGGATTTACAAGGACTCCATATTATGACAATAGGAGAAAATGTATTCATATGACTTTGAGATGATCTGTGGTGCTTACTCATGACCAGGCATGAATAATGTAGCTTTTTCAAAATTATGCTACTAAAAGACATTTACCAAAGATCATCTTAGTCCATATGCTCCTATTATACACTGCTGAGCAGGCAACTGTCTGATTTTAACCAACACAGCTTTTGTATTTGCAAATATGATTTAATATGTTCTTGTGTCATTGAATCATAAATTGGTATTGTCATGAGCAAGTTACATACATCAGCCCACAGCAGAAATTTCTATCTGCTGGCCCTGGGCATTCCCTGGGCAATGTAAAAACTTTCTCTACCTATAAATAGTCACTTAGCTTTCTTTTAGCATCTCCAAGTTATGAACAGGTCCTGGAAATAGCACTGATATTAAACAGAGTATTTCCTTCATCTTCAGTGAAACTTTGTGTTGCCTTACTGAAGTTCTGACTGTCTCTTGAGTTACTTGAAGAGACTGTATAACTATATTCTTAAAAGATAAACTATACCCAGTTTCTTAAACTGTGATACACTGCCAAGCAGAGCTCACTTGCAGGATTATATGGCAAGACCTGATGGAGTTGCAGAGACCGAATCACTCCTGGAAGTCAGGATAGCGTCTCCATTTAAAAAAGTACTGGTGTCCTGAGTAATTGGGGTTCTCATAAATCATCCAGCTGCCTTTTTTCACCCAGATGGAATTGCATTGTTTTACGTAGGACTGCAGGTCGAGATGGTCATTGCTACATTCATAGTAGTGGCCCCAGAAGATCTCATCTTCATAAAAAAAATGATCTGCAATATAAAAATTTGCAGACTCATAGTCCATCCTAGTGCCTGTGTCAGAGCAGGGTACGGCACACTAGGGCTTCCACTTACCTCTCCCAGTTTTTGGCAGTTTGCTGAAGCGAAAGCTGAGAGATGTGAGCTAACACTGTGGTTGCTTTCATATACTATAGCTCTAATGCTGGATAGGCAAAAGGCAACACAACAGGGCCCATTCTAAACTGCAGGGAGATCTCATGTTTTGTCTTTATTATGACATTTATTTAATTTACCATATGAGACTCTTATTTTTCTGGGATTTAGGCTACATTTGTTGATAACTATATGCCAGTAAATTATTGTGTAACTGTAGAGTGGACTACACTTTCAGCTGGTATCAGCTGTTTCATATGGTGCACCTGATCCAGTGGGGGATGTGTGTTTAAGAATGGCTTTTCACAGAAACTCCATTGCCTGAGAGCTGTGCAACTCAGTGGGCCTAAGCAGTTTCTGGTATAGGTCTGTTCCTTTCCTTCCCCACTCTATGTCAATTACCTCTCCCCTCAGTTTGTCCCATAGTAATCTTTCCTTTTTGTGAGAGCACATGAACTTTGTTTCAACTTCAATACTTAGTCACTAGCTTTATCCTGGAAACAGGAAAATTTTCCATCTCATGTGTTATTGTTAGCTTTTGCCTACTAATCCCTTCTATTGTGTACAGATTTTCACAGACTCACAGAATATCCCAAATTGGAAGGGACCCACAAGGATCGTAAAGGCACAGGACAACCCCAAAGTCACACTATGTGCCTAAGTGCATTGTCCAAGTGCTTCTTAAACTCCATGAGAGTTGGTGCCATGACAGCCTCCCTGGGGAGCCTGTTCCAATGCTCCACCACTCTCTGGATAAAGAACCACTTCCTAACATTCAACCTGAATTTCCCCCGGCATAGCTTCATGTCATTCCCCCGGGTCCTGTTGCTGGTCACCAGAGAGAAGATTTTAATATAGAAGTGTTAGAAGGAAATAGTATTTAAAAGTTTTTGTCCCTTCCTGATATGTGATATATGCTGATATGTGATATATGCTGCATCCCTGAAGACTAAAAAGATTGAAATCGAATTGTTCTTATTAGGTATTTATCAGTGTATCTGAATTAATGCCTAACGTTGTAAATCAGTGTGGTCAGCTGGTTCAATTTTGTCTCTTTGAAAGTGTTTTAAAAACTAAAAGGGAGCAAGCTGCATTAAACTCAAGTTGCTCTCTATCTGAAACCGGGAAGGATTGTTGTTTAATGCTTTAATACACTGCCTAATTGGTCTGGTCACAGCAAAGCGTTTTTATTATTCAGGAGACAATATAGCTCAGGAAAGGAGGAAATCTCAGTCAAGGTGGCAGGCGGCTATAATTCACCAATCCCACTGCGCACACATCTACAAGCACCTTCTGGATCCCCAATTTTGGCTGTGAACGGCAAACCACCTGATCTCCCAGGCTTGATTTTTATGTGTAATCAGACACCAGGCAGTCAACGGGGAATTAGCAAAGGGGCAGCTACTTGCCCTCTGAAAATGAAATGTTGGGTTCATGCCTATTAGCATAGCAAGATTTCTGTTGCTTACCCTTTGTAACTCCACCAGCCTTATCTATAAAAATCAGAAAGTATCAACCAGTGAAAAGGAAGACCATGGCAGGACTCTTATAGCAAACATAGCATTGGAATAACACAGCTAATCAATGATATGTTAAAGTCTTGCAGGTCAGTGAACAAAAATCAGTCATGAGATCTTAATCTCTAGATGTTTAATCTTAATCACCCCTTCACCATTTTTCTCCTACTCACGTGCTCAGCAGTAATATCCCCTCCTCCTCTCTTATAATGACCTCATTTCAAAGTACAATTTCTCTCTGCTTTGGCTTTCAAGGGGTCAGACTGATGCTGTTTGAGTCAGAATTAATTTTGTGTAGGTCTTTGCACTGGCTGCTGCCTGCTACAATACTGATCTTTGAACAGAACCCCCTGTTTAGAAGCTGGTGGATTCTCTGAGCTCCAGGAATGAGCCTGTGCTGAATGTGACAGGGCAGATCTGTCCCAGCAGTGAACACAGGCCATAGAGGAGAGATATGGACTAAATGGAATTGGATAATGTGTTCCAGCAATCCCATTTCCAGCAGAGTGAACTAAATAGGCCAAAGCAGCCAGTGCTGCCGAAGTTGATGGCTAAAGATTTCCTATGTAAGGGAGGGTAATGTTGCTGTTGATCTTAAGTCCCCTCTAGCTTTCTCATCTGCCTTCCTTGGGCTTTGAATGTTGGTTCACATGGCTTGGAAGGAAAGTGGACGGATGCACGGTATGTCCAAGAAAGCTTCAGCAATATCAGCACAAACATTCACCAGTTAATCTGTAATTTCTGAATGTGCGAAGATGTGGTTAGGTCCTTCCCCATGGACAGCTCAGAATTGAAAGGACAGGTGTTTAGGACAGGTGTTTACAGAAACTACACTTTATTTTAGACTGACTTTAACAGGGAATTTGTGTTATGTTGGAGTAGAAAAAAAAAAAAAAAAGCTGTGAACTGGTGAGCTGAAAACCAGGTTTAAGTCCATGAGGACTTCTATAAGACCTTTAGAATCCCTGATTAAGTTTAACCATTCCCAGGCTATCTTTTGAAATCTCCACAAACAGGCTCAGTGATTGAGTGGGCAGAAGAGGAAAACCAGTTTTGCTTCACAAGTGTTTATTGGTTTTTCCCTTAGCAGATATTTTGTATTAGAGTACAGAACCATCTCCAAGGCATAGGTTAGTGCAGCTGTACAATATTTGACCATACTCTGGATGGATGCCTTTCTCTGGCTAGAAGTAGCTAGGAATCTTAATTTCTATCATTGTTATATGTAAAGAGCTCTAATGGAGTGTCTCTACTCTGCAGTTAGTGCTATGCACACCTGTCAGCAATGAACACTTTTACTGTCCCATTGAGCCCTGAAGCTTCTACAGAATTGAGCAAAAAGAGCCCTATACAAAAACTCCACACTGTGTGTCCAGGCTTCCAGCCAAAGGAAGATGAGGGATGTGGAAGGAAAACCATGTGCACCCAACTCTTATCCCAGCGTAGGATTAGTTCAAGGACAAGGATTGTTAAGAGCCTGTCTTAAAAATGGGGAGTGTATTTGGGGAGCACATAACACAGACAAACAATTAGACCTGCAAATGGGGAATGTAAGATAGGTAGGTTTCAGTGCTATACTTCAACTGCAGGGGGAGGCTTTTTCTTTAGCTGAGTCTTTCAAGGAAATAAGAAAACAGGATGGTTAAAGGGGAGTGCTGAAGAAAATGGGGTCATCCTGGGAGACACAACCCTCATGCCAAATGCAGGGAAGCTCATTCCTGCCCCACTCTGGATTATGTGTGGGAGTTGCGCAGCACTATGGACAAGGGGAAGTGTGTACTCCCTCCCTATGAAGTGCTGCATACTGTCTTTGGCTCTGTAAAAGTAGCATGGTGTGTTGACAAAACAGAGGGATGCACTGGGAAAATGTAAGCTCCCAACACACTAGCACAGAAGCAGGAGAGAGGTGGCTAAGGGAAGAGGAGGGAATGTCAGAGTCTTGGATACAAAATATGAGAGATGGAAAGGAAAGAATGACTGTTAAGGTTTTAAAACAACACCCTTCAACCCCCCCTCCCCCCAAAAAGTGTTGCAAATGTACTACCAAAAATAAGGTAGAAGACATCAGTTAGCTTACTCACAGCTAGGTAACATGCATGAAGTCTGGGTCTTTGTTATATTTTTGCTTCCTTTGCATTCTTTGCTTTGAATCTTTTCCAGGCTTCTCTGGAAAGATTCCTTGCATTGCTTCTGCAGCTCCCTGCAGGATGCAAATGCTAATAGGCACAAGCACAGCATGTAGGGCTGAATCCGTCAGGAGAGATGGGAACTGCATGGCAAATCCACTTCTTTCCTGCTGTGTGGCATGTGATGCACAGTAAACTCAGGGCTGTAGGGGACCCACTTTACTCCACTTGGTCAAATCTAGCCCTGCTGCTGGAATGTTTAATAAAACTAATAAGCTCTCCTGCTCAGTGGAGCTGCAGCAAACAATAAGCTTTAGCAAATTATGGACAAACAGAACAGCAGAGCCTAATTCATGTACACCCTAAACTAATCTGACATAACTGGGCTCTTGATGGAGGCAGTTTGGTTTGTTTTTTTTTTTAATAGTCTTCAACCGTTTGGGTTTTTTTAATTTAAAAGCAATAGTAGTGAATGTGTTTTACAGGGACATTGGCCAGAAGAAGGCCTTACATGTGTATGTTGAATATTACTGGAGTTGACTTTCTGGCTCACGAGTGACACTTCCTGCCAAGGTATGATACAGTTGCCATGAAATTTAGGATTGACACCATTATAAACTAGTGCACTATGAAACAGCTCATGCTAGAGAGTGCTGAGTAGGGCAGACAAGAAAGGCTTTGTTGGCTCTGGGTGGCCCGAGGTGCCCCTCTAGCTGTGACAATCAGTGGTAGTGTTGCAAAAACAGTTTCACTGGCTTGTTTGAATTCTTTAGACCTACTTTGTCAAGCTGTTGCTTTCCTCTTGTCAGCGAGTCCACTGCTTGCTCTCCTTTTTAGCTGTTCTTTTTGAACAAGGGTTTCTCTTTTTGATATACTGCTGCTGTCTGGTACTTGATGCCTTGGGAGGGAGAAAGAGCCTCTCATCACCTTGGGCTTACAAAGTGCCACCAGGCTGGTTTACAGACCTACTGCATGGGATACAGTTAGAGGTAAAGGGTCACAGCTTCAAATTGTCTAACGCTCCTGAAGTTACTCTCATTTTTGCTGCACTTGGAGAAGATACAGGGAAGGAGGGCAGGAGAGGGGGACAGGGTCTCTGTCACTGGCCAGTAGCATAACTGACCTTTGCAAAAGTCCTAGTACTAGTCCAAGCTTAGGAACAAACAAGTCAGACATGAAGGTAGAATTCTACTAAAGGAATGTAACCTTATTGTTTACCTCTGTTTGAGGAAAATGCTCCTTTTCACAATTGTCATGAACTTCAGGAGCCTGAGCTAGACACTATTGCTAGGCTGCAATGAGAAAATGCCTGTACATCCCCTCATACAAGAGAACGGGCACACACCAAGGTTTAGACTGTCCTTTCCACATAGAATCACAGAATCATCAGAGTTGGAAGGGACCTTAAACATCATCTAGCTCCATCCCCCCTGCCTGGCAGGGACACCATCCACTAGATCAGGTTGCCCAGGACCCCATCAAGCCTTGTCTTAAAAGCTTCTAGGGATGAAGCTTCTGCAATGTCTCTGGGCAACCTGTTCCACTGTCTAACCACCCTCATAGTGAAGAACTTCCTCCTAATATCCAACCTAAATCTACCCTCCTCTAGCTTACACCCATTTCCTCTGGTTCTATCACTGTCTGACCTCCTAAAAAGTCCCTCACCAGCTTTCTTGTATGCAGCTGTTGGAGCTCAGCGGGCTCTAACTTGGTGGCTCTGCTGGTCCAGGTGCTGCTGCACCATGTCTCCCTGCCCTGGCCTTGTAAGAGCTGGGGTGAAATGTGCTCACTTTTCTTCCAGGCATACTCTGCAGCTTCAGGGGCAGTTAGCATGGCAAATGGATGCAAGGAGAGCTTGAAAGGTCTAATTGAGTGGTTCTGGAAGGATAACATTTCACAGAATAGTACATCAACAGAAACTCTGTGCTAAGCCAAACGGGCATACCCTTTTGTGGTAAGCAGAGAGTGAAAAAACTACTTCAGAGGTCCTGATGTATAAGTGAGTACAGTTTTGCCGGCACCTTTTTTCCTGGCTGCTTGGCCCACCCAGATTCTTTAAATGCCCATCCCTGCTGCCCAAACGTTTCAGTTGTCCACACAGTAGCTGAACTGCTATGTTTCATTGGTGTGCATGTGCTGGTGCAGCCTGGGGATTGTGGTCTGCTCTAACATCCTGGTAGGCAGACTGCAGCTCGGTCATGTCTAGGCTTTGTGAACAAAGATTTGGGAAGGGCTCTAC
>VWZX01004450.1:70983-113587 GCA_013399015.1 Galbula dea | reverse complement strand
CACAGAAGCAGCTCTGCAAAGTTTAACATCCTGCTTTACAGATGCTGCCGAGCTCTTTGGGCTGGAAGTGAGCTTAAAGAAGACAGCAGTTCTCTGTCAGCTGGCACCTCAGGAAGTCTTCCATCATCCCCATATTACCATTGGCGAATCAGAGCTCAAATCAGTTCAGCAGTTTAATTACCTAGGTAGTCTCATCNCTAAGATCTTGCTTTATGGTGAACTTGCCACCGGCTGCTGCAAGAGAGGAGCCCCAAAGAGAAGATACAAGGACTCCCTGAAACAACATCTCAGCCTTGGCCATATTGATCATCATAACTGGTCTACTCTGGCCTCCAAGCGGGAGGCCTGGAGACACACCATCTATAACACTGAGGATGCTTTTGAGCAACCATGTAGGATCACCCTTGAGGAGAAAAGACAACGCAGAAAGAATCATGCCTTGCAGAACACACCATCTAAGGAGCCTTTCTGCTGTGCGTTTTGCAACCACGCATGCCTATCTCGTATTGGCCTTTTTAGCCACCAACGCGCTTGCAACAAACGTGGGTAGAGCCCTTCCCAAATCTTCATTCACGAAGCCTAGCCATGATGGAGTCTGATCAGAGCTCTCAGAAGAAGAGTAGCACTTAGGTGAAGTAGCAGGTCAATGTTAATGGAGACCTACCTCCATAGATTAAAAAAAATTAGCAAAGATGATAACTTGATAGATAGAAGAGAGTCTATGAAATGACTATTTCATACTGTGATGGTATGAAAAGTGAATAATTTATAGATCTGCTTTGGAAGTCAAAGCCCAGGCTCTGTAGGGAGTAAAACAGCATTGAAGTCCATCCACATTAATTCTGAATACATTATCAATTTTGATTTCTCTCGTATCTTAAACTACAACACTTGATCCCAACAACAGCAGGCTGAAACCATTAGAAAGGAATGTTATTGTAAAAGCAATCCCTCTACTAGCTGAAACATCAGAGGGCCACAGGAACATCTTTAAATACCACTCCTTTGTGAATGTATTTTTGGAATTATGGTCATAAACTTGGGCTCGTGTCCTCATGGATTCAGTTTGGAGGCTGATAATCATGCAGTCCAAAGCCTGTGATTGGCACCCAGGTCAGGTTTTTTAATAGCTATGCAAAAGGCACAAGCATGCATGGGTTTGTGTGCCAGGTAGAAGAACAGGGCTGTTTTCACAGGAGAAAGTAAGAAACAGAATGCAAGAGGTCTTTTGGGAGAAGAACCCCTTCAGATCATCAACCAGGAAAGTCAACGCAGAGATTACAAGGGCTGTCCCTGCTCTTGAGTGGAGTGTGACATGCGAAGCCACAGCTTGGCTTCTTACTGAGTGTGTCCTTCCTGCAGCCATTTTCTCAAGTGCTCACAGAAAGGGAGGACAGAGGACCTGGGTTAGTTTCTCTACAGTTTGGATGGAGCATTCACTTTGGTCTCTGCCCTATGCCTGGAAAGGAAAATCATTGACTCCATCTCCACAGGAGAGTTCAGCAAGATACAGAGACTGGAGCCACAGTGTGCAAAGACCTCAGGTTGCCTGTCCCAGCTGTCACTCCATGCTGATCCAGCTAAACATCAGGCAGACTGGGCAGAGGCGTGTCCAGGGCAGCCCAGATGTGCATCCCAGGGGCAGATGGACTTCCACATGCTGAGATTTATGACTTACTGAAAAGCCCCTGGTTTGATGGCTGCTGTTTCATTTCCTACAAATCTTATTACAGGGAAATAGAACTGATTTGTGAGCATATTTAGAGAATGGGCTTGTTGCTGCCTTTTTGCATTTCCTTTGTAGTAGAAAGCAGCATGTTGGCTGAACACCTTCATACACTCTTGAGAAAACATATCAAATGCCAACAGGAATGGAATAGCAATGGAAGAGCCTAATCCAGCACACACGCCAGATGGCAAGTGTTCCTCCAGCCTGCAGTTACTCGGTGGATTATTCCCTATAACTGCAGACTACTCGTGCACACAGGTGACTGCAGAAAATGGCTCTAGTAAACAAAGATTCAAGTCCTGACCAGGCAGACATATAGATCTACAAAGCATCATACAGGGCTTTTATTAGGTCAGCCAGATGACTCTAGCAGGGCTCAGCACCAACCAAGCCTCTTCCTCTGCATCCGATTTAACCACACTACATTAAAAGAGAAACTTGCATTCCACAGGTCAGAGACTGGAAATCAATCCTTCTTCTATCCAGAGCTATCCAGATTATTTTGTAGTTTTTCTTAACATGGATCAAAAAACAAGCTAAAACAGAAGAGCAGACCAGATCTACCAAACCAGCAGTCTGGCAGAAACTAGCCTGAGAAACTATAGTTCACATGGAGATGCCAAGGGACACATGAAGAGAAAATGTCTACAGTGGAATCACATAGGAAGTCAGTCTACATGGTCAGAGAGCTGAACCACAGCTATAGTGCTATCTGTCCAGATAAAAATCATTAAAAGCAGCTCACATCCTAAAACTCACCAGGCATAACACACACATAGCCCAGTTTAACAGAATGTTTTTCATAGCTGTTGAGAATATTTGAAAGGTATACATATAGGCATGGCCATTGTTATTTAGCCTTATTATTCACACAGGGGTAGTAAGACAACATCTTCTGTCAGAACCAGGATCCTATTTTTCTGTCCTGAAAGAGGAAATCCTGACTCAAAGCCAACCTTTTATGAAGAGACAGCAGTAAGATATGACAGGCACACAAAGCAGCTTTGAGCAGGAAGGTTTATTAGTTGCTGCATAACAAGAGCAGCAACAATGGAATTAAAGAGGGACTACATTTAGCATGGAGAGAAGCCTTCATGCCTTGGGGTACAGGACAAAACAGACGTCTGTTTGGAGGAGGCTGGGCCTTGGGCAGGTTCTTGTCAGAGGGGTGCCTGCCCCTGGGGTGTTGGCTTCTGCCTGCTGTCAGGGATGGGGACCACATTAGCAGGACAATTGCTTTCATCTTGTGTGGGCAATTTTCAAAATAAATGTCTCTGTAAAATTGATGGGGAACTGAGGGAAAAAACCCCCCACATCTTTGCATTGTAGGTTAAGCAACAGTTTAGTCTTTGCTTCCTTAAAAATGATATGCTACTAATTTCCTTCTTTGTTACAAAAGCCATCAGCTGCCTGAAGGAAAGGGGGAACAGAAGCCGTTAAGCTGCACTTTACACACAGCAAATGAGAACACAAATAGCAGGGCATGTGTGTTTTAATGAGCAAAAGAGGCATTGATCAGTTTACTGCTGCTTTTGGGGCTGGTCCCAGATACAGCCAAGCGACTAGAGCTGCTCAGGGCTCTGCAGGACCTGTGGACTCTGTTTGTCCTCAGAAGACAGGAGGTGGGCACCATGCTGGTGACCTGTACTGTGCCTTTGTGTCACCTGCCTCTTCCCTTGCACAAATTCTCTTGCTTGCAGGAGAGGCTCAGCTCCCCTTCTGGCACACACCCCACACTCTTCCTCTGCTTACCTTAAAGGCCGCAGTGTCCTCAGCAGTCTCAAAACCCGTAGCATCCCCAGGATTTTCGTGCCACTGTCTGACACCATCGAGACCAGGATGTCGATGACAGAGATGAGAACCAGAACCCCATCCAGCACGTTCCAGCTGCTTTTCAAGTAGGCTTTCTCCCCAAAACACAAGCCTAGTGCCACCACCTGCTCGGACACCAAGTGGCAACAAATTATGACTATCGCATCCAATATGTTTCTTCCAGTTAGCAACCTGCTGAGAATGCATTATTTACAGATACAAGTCTGTGAGTCCATTTGCTTCCCAGTATAGAAGCCTAATTAGACAAATCAGCAAAGTGTTATATTGCAAGGATTGTAAAAATACCTCTGCAGAAACATTGTCCCTTACAGCTGATGTATTTTTAATGCAGCTAAACATAGCTGTACAAAACTGTTCCTAACACGTTTAAAAAGTTTGGTTGCATTTTATTCCTAACAACTGCTGGAGTAAAGGTTCAGAGTGGCTGACCCAAAGCAATCAGTTACAAGCTTTGCAAATAAAGAACTAGAGAAACTTTCCAAAGAAAAAGCAATTGTTCTGCAAGATAATTATGAATTACACAAGAGGGATTTACAGCAACGGGTTTCTGAGCCTCCTGCCTCAAATCCAGCAAAGTGTTTCTACGTACTTAAGCCTCTCTTCCTCAGGAAAGCACAGAGCTGCTTAGATTGTTGAGGACAATTGGCTGTGGAAGACAATGCGACTTACATGCATGGCTGAAGTTAAGCATGTGCTCAGAGTTTTGTTGAATAGGGAAGGATTGCTGAATTGAAGCATCCCATTGCTCATATAATGGTGTCAATCAAAAACAACTTCAGTGAAATTGTTCTGATGTAAAACGTGCTCAGAATAAGGCATGTGATGGGTATTTGAATATGATTCAGAGAGGGGAACCTTCCTCATAATTGGTAGACAGTTTTGCCAGTCTGCTATAATAAAACACCACTAATATAACACACACAAGCTTATACTCCAGCTTCATTTACCTTAACTGTCATCTCAGTCAGGAAGATAACCGTGAAGATGTAGTTGGAAAGTGTTAGGAAAATCCGTTCCTATGAAAAAGAAAATGAGAAACAATGTTTTATACCCTGCTCTGCACAGCTGTACATCTCCCTGTGCATCTTTTGGAGGTTGCTAACTGTTCTCCAGCTCCTGTACTGAAACAAGTCTCGGACAGTTAACTCACCAAGGGGAAAATCTAAATATTTAGACAATAGCACTGGGCAGGGCTCAGAGCGCAGCACGCGCCGGGCTTGGGGTCAGCACCAAGGACAGATGCAGCCTGCAGCACGGGCCCCTATATATCACCAACAAACCTCAACATCTGCCTCCGAAACCTCAACATCTGCCCCAAAATACCCCATCTGCCCCCAGCTTTCCCCTCCCATCTTTCCCAAATCCACCCACTGCAACAGAAACATGGAGCTCTCCCCCATTTGGAGGTAACAAATCTTTCCCTGTCCCTTTCTTGCAGACATCACTGCACAGTGCAAATATCACTGAGCTTCCAATTCTCCCACAAACTGAGTCAATATTGAGCAGCCGCTCTGCAAGGCCATGGGTCCCACTGGACATCGAGCTGCAGCTGGCATCAGTTATCACAGCTCCACCAAAGCCAGACAAGCTCTGAGGGTTTGTATCAGCTAAGAGCTGCCCCCAAAGTGTTGATTCACTTGCCTGAAGCCACAGGCTAGACTTGGGCATGGAGCCCAATAGTCTCATCCCCCAGTGCCCTATGCTATCCACCGGACCATGACATCCTTGCTGCCACCGCTCTGCAATAGCAGCTAGTGATTACAGATGAGACCATGGACTGGTTCCCTATCTGTAGTTAGAAGAAACCTTTCTTTTTAATGATGATCATTAAATAAATTACACTTCTTCCTAATCCCCGAACAATCTCTGATTGTCTGTACTAAGAAATAAATGGTAGAAGGCAGAGGTCAGAAGAAAGATGATGTGTATATATGTATGCCTGTGGGCATACAACTGAACCAGCCCCCATTCTGCTAATAACAATTTTGGATTTATTTTGGCCTCTCCTTACAGAGTAGTCCTGTAAAGAGATGCACATCTCTTGCTCAAAATGAGATGCAATTTAAATAAGACAAAACACCTTGGCAATTCTCTTGCTTGCCAGATCATGATTTACTGAAAGTGACTCAGGAAACACAGAGTAGCTTGTTTCCATACTGGGTCCATAATTAATTAGGTCCCAGACCTGCACTGTGATTGCCTGAGCTGTGATAGGAAACATCTCTGGCCGTTAGCTGACTGCCACACAAAAGACCGCTGTGGAGGGGTAGGCAGTATGCAAGAGAAAGAGAAGGGACCTGCTTGTGGAGCTGGAGATAAAACAGCAATATCATGGAGGAGAGACTGAGGATATTACATTCCTTGCTGACAGGTGTGTGGCTATTTTGCAGGATAATCTCCCTGGCCCATCTTGTGAACCCTGTGATGGAGAGCACACGTTGGCTAGCAACAGCATCCCTGTTCTGATAACCAGCTGAAACTGGGACAGGGAGAGAACTCGCCTGAAGCAGCTAGAAAATCCACAGTGCAGGGAAGCAAAGTACAATTATTTTAAACAACTCAAGCTAAACTAACACTTTTGGTTTCCAGATGAGAGCCCCATCAGTGCACTCCTCCTGCCTCATCGCTCAGCCCTTCTCTCCAGACCAGGATGCAGCTCAGCTCCAGCCCTGGGTGACCCATTTTGGCTTCCTCAGTTATAACCTGCTGCTGCTGAACTTCAAACCAGCCACTGTCTTGCTTCCTCTCTGCACTCTTGCAGTGCCTGGGGACACCACAGCTCATCCTCCTCCTCTCATATACGAAGTACTGTTTTTTCACGCTACAGCTCTTTGTTGTGGGCTCTTCTGACTCAGGCATGTAACCCCACTCCCTTCACCTCTGTGTAACTACAGCCTCTTTTGGAGCCCCTTTTGGAGCCAGCCTAGGTGACCTCAGAGGACACAGTAAGGGGTTCCAAAGAAACACTTGGGATTTCCAGGGACATTCTCAGGGTGCCCCATTTGAGGAACAGCAGGGTGCTTTCGTCCTGCTAGCCTGGCTTGTAGGAGTCCTGCTCTCTTCTGCAGCTGCAAGTTGGTGTATCACAACTGCATGGTAACCGAAAGAAAAAAATTAGATTACTGCTGTACAAATTATTACAGTAAAGAGGACTATGAGGGAAAGATTAAAATAGTCACAGAGCACCCAAGTCTCCAGTTTTAAGGTCTTACGTTGAAGATCCACAAAAATGAACAGCCTGACACGCCTACATCAACAAAACAGGATTCTACATGATTGTGATATGAGCAGTCTTTTGAAATACATCAGCAAGAGCCCAGTGTATCTCTCAGCCACAACCTATGCTAAAATAAAAGAGCAATAGGACAAGTCTGCCCCTCTGACTGATGGATATTGGTGCTGTGAGAGCCTAGTTTGAGAAATCCTTATGTAGTCTATTAAAACAAAACTGGGTCAGGGAAATGGCTTTACAGTGCACATATGAGTTCAGGTTTTCTTGTGCCACAACAAAGCCGATACACAAAGGGAAAGTAACAGTATGAAATGAACAGCTTCCCCCATTCCCTTCACACCACACATAAATGCCTGTGGAGAACAGATGGAAGAAACGAACATTGTGTTGAGAGAGAAGAAGTGTTTGAAGGTTGATCAGAGAAGGAAACTGAGACAGATATCAAGCTTATGTCATGCATTAAAACCTTGATTGTACTTGCAGATATGGGGTATTTGACATACTGCAGGCCATGAGCTCTGCTCTCGTACTTGGAAAGGATGCTGGGTAGGGACCAGGAGATTTGCTGTCTCCAATTCAAAGAATATACAGGGCATGTTGGCAGCCTCCCATTTGAAAAAGAGAAAGTGAGACCAAGTGCACAGCAGCAGGGTCCAAGCCACGGATGTTTGCTCCATGAGGAGCACAGGAAAGCGTTAAACTCGGAAACTTACAGCACTGTGAGGCTCGATTTTGGGTCGTTCCATGGCAATGGTGATGCAGTTCAGGAAAATTATCACCAAGACGACATGATCAAACATCTTGTGTGTGATGATTTTATTGCACATCAGACGGAATCTGCCAAGAAAGAAAAAAATACAACAGGATGCACAGACTAGCTCTTAATGCTCAACTGGCTGTGGAGAAGCGCATCAGCTTGACGTGTGGCAGGGGAATTGAGCGCTCCAGTTGCAAAGCAGATGAGCTACAATCTCCCAATCCCCTTCCTGGCACAGCCATACGCTGCAGGCAGAGCGAGATATCAATAGAAAAGGATCTGAGCTACAGAATTGAGACCCATATTTCAAGCTCTGGTAATGTTCGTAAGGGTCTCTGGGTCACTTGGAATGGAGCAGCTACCTCCATGACTCGGACATGCAGCCAGGTTTGTATCTGACCCCCTGCCCAGTCTGTAATGCTCAGATTTAGCTTAAATAAAGGACGAAATACTCCCAGCAACCCTGTGAGGGTTGAGTGCACATGGAACACAGGGACAGAAGCTATTTATTGTGACAGATGGCTGTACACTGACCCAGGATTTATAATACAGTATTACATCTCCCAGAGTCTGTTTCTGAAAATCTCTCTAATCTTTGTATGAATGAACCCAAACTGCCCAGGGCTCACCAGCTCCAAGGCAGGAGGGAGGGAAGCCCTTGCTGATCCTGGGTACGCATCCAGAGGAACATATAGGTGAGCACAGAGCCCAGATGGCCCCAACATGTCTGGGCTGTGGGAAGGGCAGAGGAGGGGGCCTGCAGCCAAAGAAAGGTTGTTCTCTAGGGGTTGTTGGAAGAGGGAGGAAGGGAAGAGATGGCAGAGAAGGTCAGGCTGAGAGGCAGGTTTAGGAAGCCAAGGAGTGTCCTTTGCTGTGTCGTAAGTATGCAGCAGGGGCAAATTCAGATTTCTCTGTTTAATGCAGCACCTCTCCCCCTTGCTTCAAACTCCCCATGCTCCATCGAGTGAAAAACTTGCAGGGCACTGACATCACTGATGGAGCAAACAATGAACTTGATAAAGCTGCAGTCATGCCCTGAGCTGTAGGTGTCTACTGGACACTCTATGCCAGGGCCATGCCCACCCCAAAGCATCAATCTGCAGAAGGTAGCTTTTGCTGTGTGATCCTAATGCAGTGCTGGAGCAAGGTCTGTGAGTTTTGTGGACTGACATGTAGAGACCCATCCGGGAGGGGCGGGTAGGGTGAGACATGGTAATGAGGGCATCTGTGCCCAGCACTCTGCTGCTGCTGCAGCGCAGTTGCCTTACCTCGAGTGAGGGGCAAAGATGTAGATGGACCATGAGTCTCTCTCTTTGCAGCAGGTGGGGAGACGTGCCCGTACCCATGCCTTCATGCGGTCCCTTTTGCTCTAGGAAGAAAACATAGAGCAGAAACGTACCAGGAGGAAAACACAAGAGAGAACTGTTAAAAAATAACCCCACAAAACTTCCAAGTGAAGGACTTGGGCACAATTTTTCACTGAACATATATCTCCAAGTTCTCAGTTGAAATAAAAGGATGTCCCCCAAAAATGAACCCCACTGGGCAGGGGAAAGAGCTCTGGCATCCAGGCAAGGGCTGTGCCCACCCTGCAAGCCCACAAGGGTTTGGTCTTGCTTCTTCCTCTGCATAGTTACTGTACCTGACACACAGTTAGCCAAAAGGACAAACATGACAAACAAAACCCTTGCCCAGAGGACTGAAAACCCACCCCAATCAGACTCAATCCCTCCAGATACTCATAAGACGCTTACCTGAATCTTCTAGGATTTTGGGGGGAATTCTTGTGGGTTTTTGTTGTTTGGGGTTTTTTTTAAGAATATAGAATGCTTATGTCAGAGGTTATAAAGAGAGCAGAGGGAGGAATTCCTGCTGCTTGCTGGGCCAAGCCCTATGTCCATGCACCACTGGAAAGCTGAAAAAATAATAGGGCACCTGAGTTTTGGTCCAGGACTGCAATAACGAACACCTGCCTCTCATTCAGCGTGAACAGATTAGATGGGAGATTACAAAGCCAGAAGGGAACATCATGGCTGCATCAACACTGGCCACCCAACTCCAGCAAATTAATTCCTACTTGAAACCACAGCCCATCCTCAGCCATGCATACTTATGTGTTAGACTGTTTGCAAGGTCATTTAAGGCCAGGAGGGCAGATTGTAAAAGCCTTGGCCAACAGGTCAACTGAAGACGGGAAACTGGATGCTAACGGGAAGCCTCATCCTGGCTGCACCAGCCTCTGGGTTAGGTTTATCGTCTTCTCATCCATAGGTCTCCAAGGGGAGATCAGGATCTTTAATCCAATTGGCATGGCAGTGATAGCACCTTGTGCATGGATGGTCAGCAGAAGCCCACCAGGCTAGGGGTTTTCTAGCCCTTCCAAATAGGAAGATAATTCCACAAATCAGTATGTGCAATGTCACCATAATGCTATGCATTTACAGATAAATAAAAGTGATCTCTTACTCTTTTATTATTATATCCTTATTTCCTCACTACCACCTGGGCTTGGATATGCACATTCATGGGAACGTGGCCGCATGGGCTCTTTGAGCCTTTCTTCTTCCAATGTTCAGCAAAAGAGCTGCGAAGCACAGCACAGGAATTGCTGCTCTCACCGCAGGAGCAGCTGGACCTCAGGGCTGAGGAACTTTTATTTATTTCACTCCAGAAACTGGGAGGGAGAATTCGTTTAGAGCCAAACCATGCAACTGGAGGTACTCTGGACTGTAAAACTGGGATTTGTTAGGGTAATGGAGTGGAATGGAGGAAGTGCTTTCGGTTCCTGTATGCACTCAGCCAGAAGTCTCATTAGCGATGGGGAACAGCTACTGCAGTGTCCATTTTAATGAAAGCAATTGGTGATCACCTGAACCCTTCAGAAAATGAAAACCACCTTGTGAAAGTAACAAGAAAAGCTTGAATAAGTAAAAAGCACTAGGTCTTTCTACATCTCTCCTTCAGTCATCTGTTCAACCCTCCCCTTCCACCCAAGCTCAGCCCAGACCACTGCACACCAGTTAAGTTTCGGCCACGTCTTGACTGTTCTCACATCCCTTTTCCAAGGCAAGGAGTCAGGGCTGCTCATTTACCTCTAAACTGTATTTAACAGAGCATTTGTCTTTGGGGTTGTGTTATCCTTTCAAGCAGCCTAGTTAGTTTCATTAGCCACAGATTTAAAAAAGGTAAATAAACAGATAAAAATCAGGTGTCTGCTCAAAGTTGTGGTGAGAACAGCGATTGCTACCCCAGCCTCTGGACATAGAGTAATAGCTAGACTTGGTCCAGTTCGTTTTGTGAGCAGGAAGGTTTCCAGAAGTATCTATTATTCAGAGCAGTTGTGGTATTTATCATGGGGATTTGTAGTGAATGGTAATGCGTCAGCAGTGCAGAATGCTTCTTCATATTCCTTTTGTCCAATTTTAATGCCAAATATATTTTGGGGTTTGGCTAATTGTTGCAGCTTGCAGTTCATGGGCTAAACCAGATAACAAAGGCAAAAAGAGATCTTCCATCGTGTCTCTCTATTCAGCATGTCAGAGTAAGGGTGAGCACCAGGGCTTGGCTGGGGCCAGCTCAGCAGCCTGCTTGCTCTCTGCCGAGCCAAGTACATCTGCAGAAATCTAAAGTCAAAGGAATTACTTCAGATTTCCACCAGTGGAACAGCACAGTTGAGTTAATTCGAGCCAAATGTGAGATATTTGTGAAATAAAACCTGATCATTTCCAACCTAAGTCCCATCAAATGCGTTCTCGGAGAGGTCCAGACACGTATCAACTGCTTACAATCAGGCTGATTGCAGCTCAAGCCTGAATTATGTTCAAAGCAACATATCAATTATGTGGTTTAAATCATATCTGTTTGTTCACAAAACACACCTGGGCTGGATGAAGAAAGATGCTAGGGAGTGGGAAGAAAACTACTCTGTAACTCCGTTGCCAATGACTTGGACTAAGTCTCCCTGGGTAAGGCCACCCAGTGTCCCCCTGCTGCACACAGGCAGGGGCCAGGACACAGAGCGATGCTGCTTGCTCACTGGCCAGTCCAGCCCAACCATCCCACAGCCGGCAGAGCTGCTGAGAAATAGCTGCTGCTTTTTATTTTTCCAATACTAATGTACTTCTGAAGGCAGGATGAAAGGCAGTTGGCATGAAAAGATGACTGATGCACTCCTTGGAGTAAGGGAGAGGCTTAGATTTATAAAAGATTTATTACAAGGATGGAAGGGAACTGCTGAAAAACATTCTTTGAGCAGCAGTGGAACTCCAGGCAATCTGGAAGCTGCTTGGAAACACTTGGGACCTGATTATTTGGTTTGAATATGCAGCAGGGGCAGGCTGAGAAGGTTTGGGGAGTGGCTGGACTGCATGTCACAGGAAAAAAGTGCAATAGGCAATGGGCAGAGGAGCTGCAATCGCAATGTGCAATGAGGTTCTGGGGAGGAGGGGACACATTCAGTCGCAGATTTAGTATTTCCTTTATTTTCTGCTCTGAGCACTCCACAATTGGGTAGGAAAACACCCAAGAGCACCCAACATGCATCTGGTGTGAACAACATGCAGCAGATCCCTGATCTTGGTCACAGCCGCATGAACCCAACCAGGCACCAGATCTCCATGAAGCTTCTCCTTCTCTGTGTTCACGTCAAGAAGAACTGATTTCGCTCCCTTGATTTTATACTTCTGGGGAGAAGAGCTATCAAGGGCCTGATTCTAGCCCCTCACAGGGACGTAAATTCAGAATAAACTCACTGAAAGCAGGAGAGCAGCACTAATAAAATGGAGCCTGGGAGATCCATACAAAGTCTTTGCACTTCCTTTTAATTCTGCCAAGAGGCGATCAAAACCAGCCAGCAAGGAGGGATGTGAAGCTTTGTTGCAGAAGGGAATATTTGATCTGAGTATCTGCAGAGTTCTGCTTGTCCTTTCTTAATGGGGGAGTTTTGAATTTTATTTTTTCCATTTTTTGAAAAGAAAAGAAAAGAAAAAGAAAAAGAAAAAGAAAAAGAAAAACCAAACAAACCCAACTTTTCCCCTGACTTTGTCAAGGCTAATTTAGGGGCAAAACATGACCCTAAGTGTCAGAAGGGAATCACAAAGGGAAGCTCGACAACCTGGGGCCTCACTTTGCTAATCTAAGCAATATTTTTCACTCCATCTGGTTCAGTGACTTGCAGTGAAGACATATTTCAGAGTTTGGGGGAAGGCACCAGCCAGCTGCAGATGTCCTCGTTGTGGCTATACCATGAGCTGGGTCACAATTCAGTTACCCAGTTTTACCTATTCTTTCCCTAGGCATTTGCTTCTGAGCACTCCATTGGAGGGGACTGAGGGAGCTTTGGTCTAACCCTACTTGGTCAGACCTTGGCAGACAGAAGACATTTGGTTTATGCTAAAAAAAGCTGCAGTAATAAAGACTAAAAACATGCTTCTTGTTCAGGAGTCTGTCATCAGCACTGGCTGGACCTGCAGGACTGAGTGGAACAGGAGAGGAGGGACATGTCCCATCGCACAATGTCCAGCACAAGGGGAGTTTCTAGCTTCTGAACTGGCAAGGGCAAAAGGAAGGAACCTGCGGGATGTTGGGACCAGGTGAGTTGGAAAAAGCAGCAGAAGTTGGAGCATGAAAAAAAATCCACAGCTAGCAATAAAGAGAGTGGTCACTTGATCACTTTTAATAGTGCCTTTCCCAAAAATATTTACTGCTCCTTTCCTTAAAAAGTCAGTTTATTTTATGGAGGTTAAAAATCAGGTTAAGATAGTAAAAATCCCAGGCTTAGGATCCATGCTGGAGATGTAATGGGATAACGGCTTTTTTTAAAAGGCGATTCACGACTGAGCAACTCCGTTCTGCCAGCACTAAACTCTTTCTTCTCCTGTTCCCTCTCTGGAGTCTCCATTGCCTTTCGTATCTTTTCCCATGCTCCAAATTGCATTTTCATTCAACAAATTCAGTGAAATGCAGTAAAATCATGTCCACAAGCTGTAGCTTCCCTGTTCTCAGTACTGCCCTGGTTGCCATCACATGCCCCTACCCAAAACCCATCTGCTTCACCCACAGAAACTGAGTTACCTTCTGGGGATAACACATCAGATCACTGCATTTTTAAGCCTGAGGGCAAGGTAAAGTGAAAAAAGAGGTAATGTGGGAAGAGCAGAAAAAACCCCAAACCTCCCCAAAACTGTCCTGGAAACATCATGATGGGACAGACCCCACTGGTGTCCTGCCACCAGCTCAAGCCCTTCTCTGCCAGCCACGCAAAAAACCTTGTAAGAGCAGCCAAATCTCTAATTTAAATGGCACTTTTTGGGCTGGTGAAAGAGACAACTTATTGGCCTAATGCCTCTTCATATGGAAATTAATTGAAAGCCTTTGAAATTACCACCATCTTTATGGGACCGAGGAGCCAAACCCTTTTGTTGCCTGTTGATGTCAATAAAAATTGTCTGCAGCTGTGCATGGGGGCAGGAAGCTGAATAATGGATGGAGAACAGGCAAAGTAACTTTTTTTTTTTTTTTTAAAAAAAAAGGAAAAAGTACACCATAAAAGCATATATTCCCAGGAGACAGTCGTCACTGCACCTTTTAGTAGACCCTGGGGAGTTCTTCTCTGGTATCTCCATCATGAACCATCTGATACTGCACTGAAATACTCAATATGATGCCAATCCCATTTTTGATGGCATTCACAGCCCAGAGACCTTCTGGTGCTCTTCTGGGTAACTCTCAGTCTGGCCTCACGGAGATGGTGAGACCCAGTCCCTGCAATAGGCCATTGCTTTGCACCCACTCATGCACTCCCAAGACAGGCACAAGCATCACTTTGACAAGTAAAAAAAGTCCAAAATGAACACTTGGCATTTCCTTACCATATTGCCTTCATCATCGCCATCATCACAGTCCTGTGGGGGGTCATCCAGGTGGAGCTGGTGCAGCAGCAGACCTGGAGAGGTCTTCCCATTGCAGTCATGGTGCTCAGAGGTGGAGGTTCGGCTGCTGTGCATGCTACTGGTCTGGTACAGGGAGGGCACCTGCAGGGTATCCTGGAGGTCAAAGGAGCCTTTTGTTTCCAGTGACTCCATGCGTTGAGGCAAAGAGCCATTGAAGCTGCCAGCCCTGCTGGAGCACTCTTCGTCAGAGCTCTCCCCTTCCTCTGAGCTCTCCTTGCCCTCCCCGGAGAGGAGGGACCTGCGCTCCGCGCTCTGTGCCCTGCGCTTGAGGCTGGGGGCCCGGCTGATGCTGTTCCAGCTGGAGCGACGGCTGTTCCAGCTGCTGCTGGTGCGCCAGGGGCTGTGTGGGGAGCTGCGGGTGCTGGCCTGCAGAAGGGACAGGGACAGCATCAGCCCTGGGCCACCCACCCGGTGCCGGGCTGTTGCTGCACCAGCTGGGGCGGACTGATGGACAGACAGCCCTGCAAGCCCAGCAGACAGGCACTGAGCATCAGCAGGAGGAGGTGACATGAGTACCGGGGACTTGAGTTCATAGGCGGTGTGGTCCATAGAGATGCCACTGGCCCGGCGGGATTCGTGGCCCTGTGCTGTGTCCCCAAACATGGCACTCTTGGGCATGGGCATTGGCGTAGCAGCAGTGTGTATGATGAGTGGTGGGGTCAGGCTCTTCTTGAGCTCTGGGTGGTCGCTCAGTGCCATCACTGGAAGACAGAAGGGGGTTTTAGATGTCATACCTCAACAGGCACATCTACAACCTGCTCTCGGGCAGGCAGAGCAGCTGTGTAGGGACAGATCTCCTCCAACATCAGGAGGATGTGGGCCAGAAAGCCCTTCTGGAGAGCCGAAACCTTGCCCTGCAGTCTGGCATGGGAGAGGGGGGATGCAAACCAGGAATGAGATCAGGTGCCAAAGAGAAGAGAGTAGATGCAGACTGTCATGTGGTGCCCCTCAACCCTCCAACCAATACCCACCAGCTCCAGCTCTGGGAACCTACTTACCCATGCTGGCCTCCCTCCATCCTCCTTCCCCATGGCTCCTCTACCTATGTCCCTGCAGAGAGACCCTGAAAGGCCAGACCCTGGGCTCCATGGGGAGATTATGGCCCAAATGCCATAACGTCTTCTCTGCATCCCATGGTCTCACCCCACACTTGCTTTCCTTGGTCAAGCCTGCCACAGCTTGGACTATGCTGTTCTCTCTAGGAGGACTCTTCCCTTTGGGACACATTGTTTTCACAGCAAAGTGAGGTTTCTGCAGAAGGGCCCATCCCCTCAGGGCTGTTACTCACAGACTGGATTCGTTAAGTTCTTCTTAAGTCCTCTCTCCTCTTCCAGACTGCGAGGAAAGAGATCGCCCTCAGAATCAGACTTGGAAGCATCCCCCTGGAGCAAAACAGAGGGCTTCAGCAAGGAGGGCGAAGGGCCATGGTGCATGGACACCCCTCTGAAAAAACAGGTTCCCAACTCCAACACCACACCTAGGGATCCACGGAATTTCATACCACGATGCAACATCACCTTTCACAAAATGATGCATGCACGTATTTATACCACAGACTAATTAACCTCCTACCAGGAAGACAGACTGCCTCTGGCTCCAAATGCAGTCCTAGAAAGGGATCTGGAACAAAACTTGTTGCTTAATTTTTGTTGCTGGAATTGCACGCTGGGCAGGTATTAGGGAAGGACAGATATCTGATGAGCAATTTTGGAACAAAAATTTACCCTACTCCTCTCTCTGAATGTATATACTACAGCTTAAAACTCCCTGTGTGTGACTCTTTCAAGTGATGCTGTGATGAAGTCATCTAGGATTCAGCAGGGACACAAGGGACCTGACTTTCCAGTGCAGCTAATGGGCATGTATTGACAGATGCTCCACCAGCACAGAGAGGATCCAAGTGGCAGAACCTGATAACAACTGCCATGGGTGGCTGGTGGCTGGTCCCCTCCCAGCTGCCACATACAACAGAAGCAGAAGTTTTGGGGATTTATGCTGTATCATTTTGGGGAATTCAATCCTGCTATACCATTTTGAATGCCGGGGTGGAGTGAGAGCTGCCTGCTCTGACATGGGCTCGTCCTCAGGGGGAGGGAGAAGAGGTTTACCATTGCTCACAGCATGGTGCCCAGGCTCTCGTCAGTCTTGTGGCATGGACCCTATTAGGGAATGCCCCTGTGCGCCCCGATTCTGTCCATTGGCAATGCAGAAAGGCGCTTAGGGTGTGGTATAGTCAGGATACACCTGACAGGCAATGGTGCTTACCAGAGCGACACCCATCCAAAAGAAGAGGTCTCATGGCTGAAACCACTGCTCTGGCAAAGGGCACCAAACCCCGTCATGATGTATGTTGGGATGGTGGAGAGGTGGGAAGGGAGGGAGGATGCTGGGATGACAGAAGCCAAGCAGACCTTCACTTCAGCTGGGAGAGACCAGGAGCCCCAGCAAACCCCACCAAGGCTAAGCTGTGCCCCTGGAAGCCCTGGCCAGCAGTCTGGGGGTTTGGTGCTTGGGTACCTGTTGGTCGTAAGAACCCAGAGGGGCCCCCGGTGCAGAATGGGAGGAAAGACGGCATCTGACACAAGGTCCAGTGCCTTGCACCTCTTCGTTAAGCAAAACCCCAGAGGGATTAGCCTAAATAGTAACCTCTAGAGACACTAAACAGTTAAGGGGATCTTTTCCAGGAAGACAGTATACTCTCAGACACATGTTTTTAAGGCAAAAGAGAGTGTTATGTGAAGCATTGGCTCAAAACTTCCCCTCCTCAGGATCCAAGACTTCTGTGCTATTCAGGGAAGTTCATCCTGCAGGACACAGACTGGGAAGGTCAGGAATGCCCCTTGCAAGGGGAAGCAGTAAAGTCAGGCTGGCCTGAACTTTGCCAGAGTCAGAACTGTGTCTTCATATGAACAGGGGTTCCAGGTAGTTCCAGCAACACCACCCACAGAGGCTCCCGGCTCAGTCACTCAGGGGGCTGCCAGGAATTACTTACTTCTCTTTAATGTATTATTAAAAAAGAATAAATAACAGGAAGAAACTTATGTGATTTGTATTCCTGGAGTGCTCTTTTAACAACCCAAAGGAAAGTTTTAGGGTGTACAATGAGATCTGTGCTGAGATGGAAAAGCAGAGCTATGTGGGGACCTCCCACCCTTCTCCCCAGCACCAAACCCCACATCTGGAAGGCAGAAAGCATCCCCTCAGAAACACCATGTGCCAGACTCGGTACGGTGCAGGCAAGCATCTCTCAGCCAGGACTGCTGCCCATTACCTGTTCTTGCACTCCCAGTTTGCCTTTCTAGATAGAAAAGGGGTTATGAGAGAATAGGGAGTTAAAATCCTTTTGGAAAACAATGGTACTTCAAGATGGACCAGTTGGTACCAGGGCTAAAGCAGCCTGTACCAAAGGGGACTGATCCACTGGCGTACGATGGGAAAGGGCTTTTGTGTTGAGGGAAAAGCCACACTTCTTGGCAAGGACAGAAAGGAAAGAGTGGGAAAGAGAAAGATGAGGTTGGCAGAAAGAGTAAGGTTTGGGGTGTGCTGTGCTCCACAGATCCACAGTTTCCTCAGACCTGAATGAGATCATCTCACATCATGACCCATGCTGTAACAAAGCATCTCATCGAAGATCCCAATATCCCAGAAAGCCTTTCTGGGACACACCACAGTGCAGCTGCTGCCATCCTACCAGGCACATGGCTCTCCCACACACGTGTCCACAAAGAGGCTTGATTCCAGGTCCCTTCACTCCCAGGCACCCTCTTCCACCTGTGTGATGGAGCACTTGGCAGGCATGCCCAGCACTCAGCATAACCATCCAAGAGGAGGTCCCTGGGATGTGACCATGTTGTGGAAGGGCAGGGACAGCCCTGGGGGGGAGCCTTCCTTGGGGCAGGTGTCCAGAAGGGGGTTGGTGAGACCCAGGGCTGGAGCCACCCCTAAACACCCATCTTAATTTAGCTGGATCTGCCATGGAAGGAAGGGACTTAAAATCAAGGCTTACCTGACAATGAGGATGACAAAAAGGAACGAAAAACATCCCTTCCCCCCAAAACAGTCAAACCAAATCCAAAAGAACAACAGTAACTACAATGAGAACAGCATCACGGCATGTGACCAGGCACCATGAGAGACAACCACAGTGGGCGGTGGGATGAGCTGTGTACGTACCCCTGACGAGTCGACAGGCAGCTGAATACAGCTTAACTGCCCACTCGTGTCTTCTCGCTTGGAGATCTCCTGAAGGAGAAATGGGAGGAGGGAGGAAGGAGGAAGGGGAAGGGGTGTTCAATTTTCACAGTTTCAACAGCAGGACTGAATGGGGAGAAAAGAAAGGGGAAGGGAAGGGAGTGAAGGGCAGTGTGCCACCATGATGGAGAGCTGGGTTGGGGCATGTGCTCCACTCAGCACAGGGAAGGGATGGAAGATCTCAGATGGAACGAAGCCCTTTGGAGGGACCAGCCTTACCTTTAAATTAAGTGTTTCAAACTGAGCTTACTTCAGGTCCTAAGTGATAATTGTGCTAATGAAACACCAGCTATTTATTGAAAACATGATTTTTTTTTTCCAGCTGCATAATAGGATCTTCATTTATTATGCCTTCATTAATCAGTAATGGAGGCTCTTAATGAATGTTTGATTACCACAGTATCTATCAGTCTTCCTATAGCCAGGTGACTTATGTAATTTAAGGAAAGCCACCAGTACATGCCATGAGTTCAGACCTCTCCTCACCCCTGCTAGTGTGGAGACACCCATTTAAATCAGATGGTGCCCAAACATGGCAGTGGGGTACAGCCCCACAGTAGCCCAAGCATTTCTTCCCAGCACCAGAAGTCAGTCTTTCCCTTCCCATTTGGAAAGCACACGTCATTTTTCACCTCGTTGTGTTTTCCTCTCCTCTGGGGTAGCTCTTCCAATGCTACTTAGCATGTTTGGGCAGAATGGCCATGCCAAGTCCTAACCCACGGGCTATAGGAATTTAGGTTCTGTGACAGCAGGACACAAACTGTCCCACTGGCTTAATTTCTTGCCTTCAGAGGAACGGATCTTTCCTTCAGTTGTGACACAAGATACAAAAGTCATCCCATTCTAGATTGCGATGAAGAGTTTAAGAAAGACCGATCAGCTTTGGGATATGGAGGTTTGGACAACAGTGTTTTCCTAGCGATGTAAGGGACACTTAATTTAAAGTCTTTGGTTGTAACAGAGACATGGAAAAGCCATTGAAAGAGAAAGCATGGTAACACTTTTCCTTCACAATTAAAATCCCACTGAAAGCAAAAGGAATGCAAAGCTAAGGGATGAAAGAAAACATCATCCAAAATCCCTACTGTGGGAGAAGGCACTTCTGCAGGAGAAGGCACTTCTCTGGTTGCGAAGCGCAGTAGTCAAAGTCCGTATTTCTCCAAGGATGCTACATCTACAGAGCAGGTACTGTCCTGCAGAGGGAGGGGTAGAGGGGCTGGAGAAGCTGGGGTACAAGGGAGGGAGGGCGCACAAAGGAGGCGAAGGAGCAATCCAACAAGTGAGGACAGCTGGGGACAAGGAGACACCAAACCGAGAGGATTACCAATGGAAGAATCCACTTTGGAGATAACATTATTAGAAGTCCCTCCAGAGAGGAGCTTTATGCCTAACAAAGAGGAGTCATTGCTTGCTTCAGAGAGGAGTCCCCAGGGCAGGGACCTGAGAGGTCAGGCAGCAATTTCACATTAGCAGCTCGATTAGACAGTCTCCTGTTCACCCTCCCTGCATCAGCACCAGACTCCAGTTCAATCAGAGAATGCACGGTCAAAAATAACCACATTGCATGAAGTCCTGCATGTGCCTCTTGCAAGAGAGAAGCAAGTTACCAAATAAAAAGAAAGAAGAGGAAAAAATTAAAGAGAGAAACTCAACCCTGCAAAATATATAGCTCCACATTTAAAGTCTGGAACAGGTCGTTTTTGTTTTTCCACTTCTTATATACATCTGCTGCCTAGCAACTGGGGCTGCAAAGCCATGCAGTAAAATTAACGAGGTGCTTGCAGATTGTGGAAAAGCACTCAAGGACCAGGGAGATAAAGACAGCAGCCCCAGGATTGTGTTTCAGCCCAGAAATCTGAAGTAGAATGGAAAAAAGGAAAACCCAAACCCAACCCACAAGAAGGGTCAAGTGCAATCACAGGAGGGAGACGCTGGGTTTTGTTTACAGTGAGAGATGACCTCTCTATTAATTCTGCTTAGGAGAGTATCCTTTGTGTGCGGTCTAGCAAAAAGCAGAATGAGACCTGTTTGCAAAGCTATACACCAGCAAAGCTCAATGAATATAAATCAACAAGGCCAGACCTGGCTCCTGACCTCCAGCGGACATTTGCTTCCTGCCTACCGTCAGAAACTTGGGTTAAGCCAAGGGATTTCTTGATCCTGTTGCAGTTTATTGGAAGAATGGAGAGAACTCAGAGTAACAAGGATGCGGAAAGAAGATTAGTATTAAAAACCCATCATCAAAGATTGAGATATAAGAGTGTACTGTAGTCAGAGTCTCAAATTATAGAAATCTGGTGTGAGTTCATCAATTTTTCATCAAAATCAACCCCAGAGAGGGTTTGACCTTTGGAAGCTTTGCTGGATCCTGATCCCTGCACTCTCGACTCTCAAACCCAGCATGAGCATCGCTGGCTTCAGGCTGTCTTGGTGCTTTCCTGAATCCAAAGTTACTCCCCGATTTACACTGCACTTATGCAAGTCTGCAGCTTACATGGAAATCCTGGAGCTGGTTTGACCCAGCCCGGCACTGCACAGAAAAGCAAAAGCAGAGACAGGTAAGGGGGCAAAAACCAGCCACAAGTAAACCTGAGGGGTGGTACAGGCAGTTCCCCTGACTCCAGGGAAGATGTAACCTCAGAGACATCGTTATTGGGATAAAATCACAGCATGTTAAGCCAGGGCATGAATCTCCAGGGGTTTATGCCACGGTAGCAGCCGGCCGCAAAGCAAGCACAGGATCAATCCCTGCCGAGGGAAAGGTGCACGGAGGTGTGTGGGAGCAGGAGCATGCCAGTGGACGAGCACAGGGATACTCTAGTGTGAACAACCAGCTGAGTCAAGGACTGGAGGCGTCAGCCTCACTCAAGGGCTTGCAGAAGGGGGTGCTGCTTTTAAAGGCTGCGTCCTTTCCTGCAAGGACAGGGGCAGCAGGTGATCTCCCACTTCAGTGACTTTCAGAGAATCAATTTGCTAGACCGAGCAGACAGAGGTTTGGTTTCAAAGCTGAAAGGAGTTTTTTACCCCTTCTCACTTGGGCAATAGCACTGTGCTATTCAGGAGAACCTGGAAGTGACTTTCCCTTCAGCTGAATGGTGGGGGGGTAGGTTACAGACAGAAACAGCTATGATAACAGTCAAAAAAGTAATGCACCAACATGGAGAGAAACGATACCAAAAAAACCCCATTATTTCTTCTTGCCATCTCCTGGTACGACTCCTCTAAACTCTGCTCCAAAAATAATAACAATAAAACCAGCTCTGTGAATAGCTGTTCACAGGGTGATAGGATATTACAACACACATGCAACAAATCTTAAATAATACTTAGTCATCCCAGAATGCTTATAAAAATCAGAGAGAGAGTGTAAAAGCACAGCTTGTACAAGCACATCCCAGGGAGCAGTTTTAGGTTCTCTCTACCTCTACACCCCCTGGGCAGAGTGTAAGGTTCCCCTCCCTCCCCTAACTGATGTTCTTGGACAGTTGGACAGTTTTTGCAGAGTGGGTGGGCAGTGCAAGTCCCCCACTCTGGGGACCAAGGGACATTCTTACAGGTTCTGAGATGGACAGGTGGGAAGGCAGGAGGAAAGAAAAAAAGGTTGAGTTCAAACCTAAGTGCCCCTCTGCCCCTCCATGAAATCCTCCAGCAATCAGGGTGCCTCATGGATGTTCCCAGCCTGAGGAAGCAGATGGCAGAAACCAGAAGCCACGTACTTCAAGATGTGCAGAGTATTGCAGGGCTGGAAATGGGAACAGCTCCATAAATGCATATCAACAAAAAAGATAATTGCATCACTAATCTCTCACTAGCCTGCGTAAGTTTTCAGGAGGGGCTTTTAATCTGGCTGACAAACATGGGGAGAAGTGTTTCAAAGGCGCTGTCATAGCAGCAATCCCCTCCGCACTGTCTGACTCACTGCTGAATTCCTGCTCCTCCATTAATACTAACAATGCTTTTCATTTAAGCCCTTCATTTAGAGGGTTCACTGTATTGAACTGCACCATGGCTTAGGGAAAAACAAAATAAATAGAAAGACCACCTAATATTTTCCCCCTCTTCTTTCATGTATCACTCTTGGAAACATACTGCTGTCCATCTCAGAAATCAAATGGCAGGATCTGGAGGCTGAAACTTTAAAAGAAAGCAAAGGCACGAGCATGAGGACATTACCTCTGTCTGGAAACCCTCTACCAGGATGGCCACCAGAAGGTTAAAGAGAACATAATTCCCAAAGGTCATGAGAGCAATGAAGTAGAGAGCAGCCCAGGAGGAGGTTGATGCCATACCATTGTAGAGGACCTTGTTCCAGTCTTCCTGGGTTAAAATCTGCAGAGGAATGGTATCATAAAAATGGAGATACCAAAGGATAGCATGCTGTTTCCCCCAAGCCTGACTGGGTATCTGTTCTCTGGATGGGCAGGACAAGCACCCCACTTTTGGGATATCCACCATAGCTATAACTACAGGAGGCTAAATCTGATCCAAGTTATCTTTTGAGTCAGAGAAAAGACAAGACCAAAGCAACTGTGGCTCCTATATGCTACCAGTGAGGCTACCAAACTACCTGACTTCTTCCCGTACTCAGGAACACATTCAGCCATAAAGGAGAGCAAGGTCCCGTGGGTCAGATCTTTTCTTTGGTCTCTTGGAACTGCTAAATGTCCTTCATAGATCCCACAGTTACAGAACTTGGAACTGCTAGAACACAAAACTGCACTATCAATTATGGGCTTAAACCAGATTTTGTTCTTTGTCAAAATATCACTGCAAATCATAGAGTCACAGACTGGTTTGGGTTGGAAGGGACCTTTAAAGGTCATCTAGTCCAACCCTCCCTGCATTCAGTGGCAACATCTTCAACTAGATCAGGTTGGGAGGAATTTCTTTACCAGGAGGGTGGTTAGGCACTGGAACAGGTTGCCCAGAGAGGTTGTGGATGCCCCATCCTTGGCAGTGTTCAAGGCCAGGCTGGATGTGGCCTTGGGCGACCTGGTCTAGTAATTGGCATCCCTGCCCATGGCGGGGGGGTTGGAAATAGAAGATCTTTAAGGTCCCTTCCAACCTGAGCCATTCTATGATTCTATGAGGTTGCTCAGAGCCACAGACAACCAGACCCAGAATGGTCCTGATCTCCTCCTCTCCATCCTCATCCTCTGCACATACTTTCACCTACCCAGTCCATACCCTGCAAATGCAAGAACCTGCTGCCTCAGCAACCCCTCAATACCCTTCTGATTTGTTCTGGAAAACACTCTGGAAACCTCCATGTTCTGCACTTGTGGGTTTGGGTTTTTCCCCTTCCCGGACAAGGAGCTTCACTAAACTCTGTCAGATGCTTTGGAAAACAATCCCATCCCTTGCAGACCCTAACCACACAGGAGTTGTGGCATTTTCCCTTTGGTACCTGGAAAACGGTAACGATGGCCCAGAGCAAGGAGTCGAAGTTCTTCCTGTCAGGCAGTGTGTCACCATCTCTCTCTGAAGCAAACTTACAGCCAAAGAGGTGCATACCCAGGATGCTGCACAGGAGGGAGAACAGGTGCTCAGCAAGACGACCACAGTACAAATGAGAAATTGTACACAGGGCTGACAGGCTCCTGATTTCACCTGTGAAAGTCTCTCTCTTATTTATTTATCTGTTTATTTTTAAACTTTTTTTCTCCAAGATGAATCATTCATTCACGGATCTCACTGCCTTGAGATCATGCAAAGCAGTTGTGAATTTGGGTCAAATCTGTCAAAAAGTTTCAACCAAAACTCTTTATTTTTCTTCTGCTTTGTTTAAGTCAGAATATTGTGTTTCAACATTTTCTGAACAAAATATTTTTACTTTCTGCTTTGCAATGACACATTTTCAGCAAAATATGCTTAAATTGAATTAGGAAGACAAAAAGGGTCCCTGTGAAATGCCTGAATGAGACTTATCAGGGGATCCGAAACAGCTTTTTCAATTTTGACAAGAAAACAGAATAACTTTCATTTTAGATTCACACTAAAAGAATAATCTGTTTTCCCCTGCTCTCGGCCAGTAACCTGAGTAATCAAATTATTTACAGTTCCACTGAGCAGCATGGCTGCAAATGGTGGTTTTGGAGTGTCTCAGTGGGAGAAGGAACATTGTTCCATGGAGAAGACTGGCTTTCTTCAGCCTTCCCAATGCCTGGACTGTTGGAACACCAGCACTGACTCTTACAGGCTCTTCTCAAAATTGAGACCACACTCACAAATTCAAGGCCACACCAAGACTGTTTCTAACATTTCCACGGCTCAGAAGAGGCCATGCAAGAGCACAAGCACCATCATTATTTCAGGAACATCATAACCATACTTTTAGCACCAGGCTTTCTGATAGTTGGTAGGTGATGGGACCTCTGTTTTGGGGTGAAGTCAAGGAATAATCCTACTGAAAGATGTTCCTTGTAAATCATCTTGCAAAGACAGATGTCTCGTTTGGCCAGAGTTAAGAGAGTTTAGTCAGGGCACAAGGCCACTGCCGGCACTGGCCAGTGATGCTGTCCGCAGAACCATTCAGCTCAGCCGTGTCCTGGTATGGATTTTTACATCTCCTCACCTCACCATGGGACCCCACCCAGAGCAATCTCAGGATGGGGAATCAGAAGCACTCACCTAAAGATGAAGATGAAGAGCATCAGCAACATGCAGAACGTGGCCACATTGTCCATTGTTTTCATGAGGACTACGAGCTGGCGCTGGAGGGCTGGCATGAAGCGGACCAGCTTCAAAACTCGCATGAGCCGAAAGGTCCGCAGGACCGAGAGCCCTCCACCTTGCTGGCCCACTATTTCCCACACACTAAGCGAGAAAAAAAGGTCATTGCAGGATGAGAAGACAAAGTCTAACACAAAAGCATAGAGGAAAGGAGGTGAAGGGAGGGTGAAATTCAGAGAGAAGGGGGATGGAAAGGAAGCAGAGACACACTGCCAATGCCTCTGGTGAGCTGGACTCCATCCAGGCTTGCAAAGAGCAAAGTCCCACTAGAGTGTCAGAACCATGTCTGCAAAACCATGGCTGCAGCTGCAGGACTGCAGCCTTTGCACGTGCTGAAAAAAACCAGAGAGCTGCTTAATCAGGCACTGGTGGTACCTTTGGGAATCTAGACTGTCCCAGGATGTTGGGACTGGTATCTTTTTTCTCTAAAACAACCATAAAATAACCCCAAGATATGTATTAGCAATCATGTCCAAGTGCATTAATTTACAGCAGAGAAGTGTAAAGTGTCACAGGAAGGTTTTTATGCTGACTCTCCATTACTTTCTGTTTAATTAAACAGCCAAACAAGGGAAACACACAAAGAAAGCTCTAGGTTTGTACCTAATCACCACAATGATCCCATCAAAGATGTTGTAGGGATTCTTAATGTAGCCAAAAGGACCATAAACGAGGACTTTCAACAGCATCTCCAGGGCAAAGAGGCTTGTGAAGACTATGTTGCTGATCTCCAGGGCGTTGGTAAGCTCCTCTGGCTGAGGAAAGAAAAGGAGAAGAGGGAGACTAAGCAGCGCAGCTCCATATCCAAAATTACACCTGGAAGTGCAACAAGACCTAATACTGCAAGTGTAGGAATACTGATGCTAAAGGTGTAGTGAGAAAATGGTAATAGCTCACACAAAGTTCAGAAGAGAGAAGAAGAATACCTTCAGAGTATTTAAGGTTTATACACCTGTTGCAAATTGAGGAGGCAAATCCAAACATGGACTTCATGTTAATCATAGCTTTTGTACCACCTCAGGAGGTCTAGAAAGTGTTGTGTACTGAGTCTTAACACGTTCACATCCTCCAAAGCAGTTTGCCTTATGACGAAGGGAAGCTGAACCTTTTTCTCTTTCTTTCTAAATAGTCCTTTAGGGCCTTTTTGTTTACTATCCTATGAAAAGATTTAAGCTGAGATTTTTCAAAATAAGAGATTTGAGGTGATTGTCCTGGTTTTGGCTGGGACAGAGTTCATTTACTCCCTAGCAGCTAGTAAAGTGCTGTGGCTTGTGTTACTGTGAGAGTAAGGTTGATAACACACTGATATTTTGGTTGATCCTCAGCAGTGCTTACCCTAAAACCAGGAGTTTTCAGTTTCCCATGTTCTGTCAGCGAGCAGGTGCGCAAGGAGCTGGGAGGGAGCGTGGCCAGGACAGCTGACTCGAACTGGCCAAAGGGATATTCACTCCAAGTGAATAGGACATCATGCCCAGCATATACACTGGCAGGAGCTGGCCAGGGGGACAGATCAGGCATTGGTCAGCAGGTGAGGAGCAACTGCACTGTGCATCAGGGTTTTTTTCTTGGGTTTTATTTCTCTTTCTTTTTGCTATGTTCATTTTCATGACTATTATTATTATTGTTGTTGTTTTACATTATTTATTAAATTGTTCTTATCTCCATCCATGAGTTTTACCCTTTTTTTTCCAATTCTCCTCCCCACCCCAATGTGGGGGACAAGTGAATGAGCAGCTGCATGGTGCTCAGTTGCTGGCTGAGGCTAAACCACAACAGTGCTGTAACTGAAATGGCTCAAAGAAACCTCATGCTCGGGAGGCCCCAAATACTGCTGCTGCTGAGGAAGGCCCAAATCCTGGCATTCCAGACTGGTGATCTAAAAACAGAGGTATGAAAAGACCTCAACAAACAAGACTTCCAGTAGTCTCAGACTTAAATTAATACCTTTCCTGTTTTTCTAGCATCTTTTGCAGATGTTCCCAACAACGCTTGCAGACACCCAGGGCTGCTTTTTTCCAGACGGGTGGGTGAGCATTGTTGGAAAACATATGGCAGCAGATGAAAACCGGTGGTGCAGTCTGTTTAGGATCAGTCAGCAGCAAGGACAGGAGCAGAATCTGCAGCACCAAATCAATCCCTTCTCTGCATTTAACCCCCACACACTGTCACAACTGTGTGTTTCTGTTAAAAGCTGCATGAAGACAAGAGCCACTGAGGACCTGCTGGCAGGTGGCCATGGTGTCATGTGGTCAGTGGCGAGGTGCCCAGCAGGGCAGTAGGTTGGCACACTTCATTAAAGTCCTTACACATACCAGGTACCGGCTTCCTCTTAGGGGTAGTTTGGCACTTATCTCACTTGGATACTTTTCTAATCTCCATGTGTAACCACCTGTGGCTTTAGATGCCTGAAACATGGTGGGTTTTGTCCAGATGTGCAGGTTCACAGCAGCTACGCCATGAGCAGAAGCCAATGTGCAATGCGTGCTATTGACTGCTCCCACCACCTATATGAAACACCTCCATGGATGGCCAAAAAACTTCCTACAACAGACCAAGAGATGCCACACCACAAGGTTTGACTGGAGATGACCCAACGTCAACCTAATGCCATGGAAGCCAGTAGAAGGTGTGGCTCAGGGGCAGTGGTCAACACTTGATCAACTGTGTTTCAGGGCCCCAAGAAACAACAGTGACCAAACACTTCACAGATATATGTTGGCAAGTAAACGGATGGGCATTCAATTCCTTCTTTCTCAGGGTTGGAGTCTCCAGGCACAGCTTCCCAAGCCCCTTGCAGCTCAAGTATCTCTAACTTGGTCTGATGGTAGATGGGGACCAAATCAGTCTGATATTATTCCACTGTGGTAGTGTAATCCCTGGGGACCTGCTCTGATACCAGTGGGAGCTTGTGAAGGCACAGCCACAGCAATGGACAGAAGATAGCAAAGCAGGAAACAGCAGCATTGCAAAGAAAAAATAATTAAAACAACCCCAAAAAATCCCAAGTAGTCAAACGCTTCCTATACCTCAAACAACTTCACTGAGGAACAGACCCCTTGGCTAGAGCTTGGCAAACACACTGGACATAGAAACCAAATTGCCTCCTCACTGATCCAGAGCTAAAATGCAACTGCTCCAGCTGCATCCAGACCCATGTGAAATCAAGGAGTTCTTCTGCTTCAGAGAAACAACGTATCACTGAATAGTTGAGATGGGTCGATGCGAATTACTCATAGGATTTTTGCAGCTGGCTGAGGAGTGATTTCCCCCAGCCCCTCCCTCCTGCTCAGGGAGTCCCCAGGTCACCTTATGAGCCCCCTGAGACAGCTCTGCCTCCCTGTCAAGGGGCACATCACTACAGCCAGTCCACAGGCACCCTCCCAGCCCCCAGCCACAAACACCACGAGGAACTGTTTCTAGAAACAGAGATGGGCTGAGAGTGGGATCCTACCCAAGGGGATCACAGCCTGGCAGTGGGGATCCAGACACTTCTGGCAATGCCAGCTGCGGGATTTCCATGCAGCCATAGATGCATATGCATATGCTTCTTCTCTAGAGAAATCACAAATATGTCTGAGACATCTTTCCTTAGACATCATTACAAAAGAGCAGGAAAGGGGCTGTCTCTCCTGTGGGAACTGAAACAGGAATGCAAAATTTCAGAACCGGCAAATGGAAACATTTTCTGCCCCAAATTTTGAAAGCTCTCCCCTCCATTTCAGTCCCTATTCTCTTATCCATTTGCTCTGTACTATAAATTAACTGAAATTAAAAAACATAAATAAAAGCCAGCTTGCAGAAGAGCATAGAACTTTTTGTTCCCCAACTGTTCAGATGAACATTTCAAATATCTCAAGACAGTGTATTTCAACAAATTTTTTTCAGCTCACTGAAACCGCTCCCCTCCCACAAATAGCTTTGAGTTTGATAAACTGCCATTTTCTGACAGTAATTGTCTAATTACAACGACATTGACCAGCTCTAGACATAACATACCTCGGGGAGTCCCACCAAGGGCACACAACCAGCTCCGCAAATTCTCACCGGGCATGGAAAAAAAGAGCAGGTAAAAATCAAGCAGCTTTCCCTTCCGAGGACCACAGCACAGCAGCCATGAGGGAGGTAGCATCCTTCTCGCAACTAAATGATATATTTGGAAAACAAAACCCTCCAGGACCCACCTTGGACAGGGCATTTTGCAGGGAAGCAGAGCTTGAGGTGTAGACTCGTGTTTCTTTGCAACACAAAGCCTCCTGCCCACCGCTATTCTATGATGATTATCACAGAATCACAGACTGGTTTGGGTTGGAAGGGACCTTTAAAGGTCATCTAGTCCAACCCCCAGCAGACAGCAGTGACATCCTCAAGTAGAGCAGGTTGCTCAGAGCCCCAAGGTCCAAACTGACCTTGAACACTTCCAGGGATGGGGCATCCACCACCTCTCCGTGCAACATAGGCCAGTGTCTCACCACTTTCAGTGTAGAAAATTTATTGCTTTTATCTAGTCTAATTCTTCCTCTTTTAGTTTAAAACCATTACCCCTTGTCCTGTTGCAACCGGCCTTGCTAAAAAGTCTGTCCTCAGCTTTCTTCTAAGCCTCTTTAAGTACTGTAAGGTTGCTATAAAGTCCCCCCCGAGACTTCTTTTCTCCAGGCTGAACAATCCCAACTCCCTCAGCCTGTCCTCACAGCAGAGGGTTTCCAGCCCTCAGATCATTTCTGTGGCCTCCTTTGAACCCACTCCAACAGGTTCACGTCCTTCTTGTTCTGAGGACTCGAGAGACGGACACAGCACATCTTCCACAGCCTCAGCTTCCTCATTAAAAGAAGAGTCTGCTAATTCTCTCGTCAGTAGCAGCAATGACTAATTAAAAGGAAAGCATCCTATGATTAAACAAGCAACACCCCGAAGGAGGAAGATAGAAGTGTGATTCAGCTGTGCCATGAAACACCAGCTCTTCTGATGAATCTTCAGTAAATACTAAATTTTGTTCCAGCACACCTTGCCCTGCAGGACACACAGACATGGTGTCCTGGATAAATCATTCCCTGTTAGCTTTCTGTTTGCGTAGTGTTGATTTGTTGATGTACCAAACAGCACATTTTGAAGCTCTGGCAGCACACAGAGTAGGAGCAGATAATGCAGCATCTCCGATAACCAGCACGCGGTGAGTGAAGGTGATTGGGAGGAGGCAGCCACAGGCACCCACTCAGATGTGACCCTGCCTGTCAGGGTGTGAGCTGCGACAACGAGGAGGGGATCCTCCCTGCACCCTACCTGGCACCAAGCAAGGCACCACCCGGGGGGACAGGAGAAGGCAAGAGAAGATGTCCCCATGTACTAAATGATGCCTTGAGGGGTACCTCAGAACTGGACCAGCACCTTGCCCTTTCTCAGCATTCAGAAATAGGCTGCAACACATTTTATTTTTTCTTTTTAAAAATTGAGTAGAAGCTCATGAGCAAGGTTTCTCATGGCAGAAGAGATGTGCTTCGTTTCGATCTGGGCACAAGATGGTGGCACGCACTACTCTCTTCTGTGCCTGGGGCTCCCAGGTGTCTGCTGAGCAAGCAAGGCTGCAGGCAAGGAGCTGGGAAAAAGGTGAGGACAGGGGCTGAGGCCACTGAAAGTGCAATCCCTGAGGGCTGTTTTCGTCAGTTCCTGAAAGATAAGCCCTGCTGCATGATGGAGTGCAACCAAGTACACTGGCAGATGGTGCACAGAGCTTCTGCTCCTGCCTTCCTCCAGCCATGACCCATATAGGGCATGGCACTAGCTCTTCATCATCATCAGACCTGCATACAGCATCAAGGGCATGTCCTTCCCCATTTCCCCCTTGGCCAGGCAGTGAGCTCTAGGCTGCAGCCAAGCCTGGTTGTGCCCAGCCCCTGCCCCTGGGGATGTCAGCACAAAAGGGCAGAAGTACCCCAGGGCCTTTCCTCCCTATTTTGCTAACAATGAAATAGAAAAAACACTCTGTCTTGCCACAGCACAGAGGGAGGGATGGGACGACCAGCCACAAGGCAGATTCCTCCTGATCCCAAGGGCTCTGCTTCTGTGAGTGGATCCAGAAGACCGTGAAAACTTCTAACCCATCCAAACGGCTGCAGAATGAAACCCTTCTGAAATCATTACCATGGCAACTAAGGAAAAATAACATAGAAAGAAAACACTTACCTCAGCTATTTCACAGGAAACACCAACAACATTTTACTGACTCATCACTTGCAGATTTTTGATATACATACGTTAAGAAAAAAAAAATCAAAGGGGTCAGACAAATTTTCAGATTTTCACAGATTTTCAAGCTGACATCTCTCCATCAAGCTGCTCTTCACCCTCTGCATGTGTGCAGACATGCACTGGCTTTGACCTGAAACAGGAGCCAGACCATGAGTCCTGGGCCAAAACACAAGAAATTCTGATGAATGAAAGCAGCTATTAATTAACAAAATGCTTTTTTTGCCCTCTCCCATGCCTTGTTCCCCAACATTTCTAGCTCATGGCTGTGTCCTCACTCAACCTTCTCCATGTCCTGCCCTCATCACACCCACATTATCTCCCTGCCTGGGTGCACCTGCTAAGCCACAGGCATCCAAAAAAACACCTTGATTTCCTTCAGTATATACAGCTTCTCTTAGCTCCAGAGTCACTTGCTGCTTTATAAATAGAAACTCAATCTATGCATATTTTCAGCCATGACATTCATTGTCTTTGAGGCTCCTTAAAAGGCATCGGGCTTTAACTCTTGTCCTGGGTCAAGAGCATGAACCTGAGCTTTGCTGAATCTGAGCCCAACAGACCGAAATGCTTTCTCTACTCCTCCTTCGCCAAATTGGTTAAAAAAAAAAACAATTCAGAAAGCAGCAGGATTGCAGCAGTTTTTGCTCTGCTTCTCCTGGAGCTGGAGACACAGAGAGGGTAGCGTGCTTACTGCTCGGTGCGCTGGAAGAGGACTGCTGGGAAGATCAGGATTTATAGGTATTTATTAAAAGGAAATGACTTTGACAGACAAGTGAACAAGTCCACTGTCATGCCATCACTGCATGGGAAAGGAGGATTTTGTTACAGGCAGAATTGAGTCTGAATATTTCATGCCACAGCAAGTAAAGCTGTTAGAAAGGGAGGAGAGCAGCTTTAATTTCTGAGAAAGCAGAGATGTCTGCACAGGAGGGACTCCCCTTCCACCACTGCAAATCTCTTCTTCCCTGTTCCAATTAGTAAGCATTCCTTCCTACCCCAAACATGCAGAAGGAAGGAGCTGAGTCCCATGGACTCGGGACCTTCCAGTGCAAGACCTTCCTTTCCACTGCACCCTTGCTGAGCAGCCATGACAAACAACCAAATTCCCCAGCCATGACTGCCCACACAGGACTGTGTCCCCGTGCACCTCTGCCTCCTTTCCACCTGGAGCCCAGGCTGCAAATGAGGGGACGAGCCCTGAGCACAATGGAGAACCTCATCAACCAACCTTGAAGGGACCTGCCATGAACTATCCTTGTCCAGGACCACAAACAGCACCTGCAGAGCATGCTCTCTTCCCCCAAGCCCTGAGGCTGGGCTTTCCTTAACACTCTCAGGAGCCACAGCAGATATTCTTTCCTGAAATCCTTATCTCTCTCAGCTTGAGATTTCTGGATTAGCATTATGGCAGAAAAAGCAAGAAAAACATGAACTAGCTCATCCCTCTGCCCAGGTTTCAAAGGAGCTTAAGCGGAACAAAAGCTGCATTTCCACTTGGTCACACCTTGTAAGTACTTGAGATTTAAAACTCTCTATTTCTAGTTAATCTAAACCAAATTTGCAATTTATCTTCCCATTTAGCACCTGAGAAGGTACCAGGGGGAGGGTGGAAATAAAAAAAGAGAAAGTAAAAGGCTGTCTCTGTACAGCTCCTGCACAGTTCTGCTGAACCCAGGGTTCTGGTGCTGGCAACACTGTCTCTAATGCTGACAGACATCCACAGGGGAAGAGCTGTTTTTTTCTAACATCAGCAAAAACCCAATTATAACAAAGAGTTGAAATTCGTCAGAGACAGCTATGGTCCCTGCTGCTGCTGGGGGCTGAGCAGGTTGGGAAAGCACTCTGGGAAGACCCAGGTGGCAGCAGGGCAGAGTCATGGGCACCATTAGCTTTGAAACCAACCTCTACCAGGAGAATTGGGGAAAAAAAGGACTGATCCCTGGGAAATCACAGTCAATCAGCAATCAGGAGCAAGCTGAGGATGCTCCACAAGCTCTAGCTGATCTTGCTGGCTCCTGCCCAAGGGGAACAACCACAATAATCAAAAAAGGAGCAGAGAGAAACGCCCATCTGTATGCAGAGAGCAGCAATTTTTTCATCCACACAGGGATGAAGCGAGTTTTGAAAGCACCCATCATTTTCCCATTTCATTGAGCTGGAGTCTCTTCTCAACGCTGCCTGAGCAGAGATAACATGAGGGTACAGATGGCAGTTGAAACAACAGCTGTAATGATAGGATCTGAGGCAGCCCAAGTATTTCCAGCCTCTAAACTAAATTAACAGGAAGGGACTGACACTTACAGCTCCCAATCCATGGAGCTGAAGAAAACTTCAGTAGATGTCAAGGAATTCATGTAGGCTCATCCCTAAAGCATGCAGAGAACAGAATTATCTGATAAAAACACTATCACTTTCCAGCTGCATGAAATTTCATTTGATTTTCAAATCACTCAGTCTCCAGAACCAGGATAAAATCTGCTTTATAGGCACAGCCCATTTTTTTTCCAAGATAAAGTCTGCTTTATAGGCACAGCCCCTTCTTTTTATGACTATAAGGGCCGTAGCCCCCCTGTATGGCACTCTGGAATAGCTTTGTAAGTAAAGCTATTAAAAGTCAATTAAAACACAAGAGTTCCTACAAGGCCGCATAAACCCTTCAATCCACTGAGGAGCAGAAAGGCCCCTTAGGTCCTTAAAAAGAATTACCCCAGTTACAAACACAGAGCTCATTTTGAAGTCGGTGATACTAGTGATTAACAGCTCTGACGACTTCCATTAGCATTGACTTGACTCCTCCAGTCTCCAACAACAAACCGTTAATAAGAGTAATTTCTGCTTCAGCAGGAGCTAATTGAATATAGCACTTGCAAATCTATAGGGCACCTCATTTTCCTACCATGGGAGTGACCGATGCAACTGTAGCACTGACAAATGAAGATGACAAGCCCCGAGTTGGGCAAAGCCAGCAGACGCCAAAGGAGGGAAAGCCTCACTGCACTGCCAGAGCTTTGATCACTTGGCTAGGAGTAGCTGGCACAGGGTTGGAGAGATGTGTAATGGAGTTAAAGAGACACGGGATATGCACCAAAGTGGAAGTGGGAATACCTCTCGGAAGAGAAGATGGTCCATGAACATGGGACCTTGTGAGCTCCTGGGAAGAGCCTGGGGCAGATAGAGGTTGTCCAGAGAAAGGCAAGTGCCCTCCTGAATCAAAGTCTAACGAATCAGATTCATATGGGGAAGCATCTAATCAGAAATTTCACCACAAAGAGAAGTTGGGCTGTACTATGAAGGCCACAGTTGGAGTAAAGCATTTGGAGCACAGGGTTAAGAGGGTACAGCACCACTTTGCATCCATGTGTGACACAGACTGCTCCTGGCACAGCATCAGCTGCTGCCCGGATGTAGGACAGGTCTTTGAGTCCCTGCACTTGCAGGAAACATTTCCAGAGGGGTGCAAGAGACACTAAAAATATTTTACAAAATAAGGATTCCTTTCCTTCCTGACCTGGAGGCCTAACTCAAATCCACACACATGAAAACAGCCAAAATGTAGGTGCGCTGGATTGACCTGAGGCAGAGCTGTGGAGGTTGGAGGGGAAACAACAGCCCTACGCAGCAAGACAATGGCAAGCCAGGCAGCAGGTGCCCTGCGAGCCACCATTCATCTCTGGATACTCCACAGCTTCCTCTGGATGTAAACAATCACTTGGCGAGATCTCATTTTGACACGTAAGGATGTCAAAGGAGCAGCCTCCATTTGCCCAACAAATCTTCATCTGCCTTACATTACTCCTGTGGCAAGCAGCAAAATGTTCAACCTGGTTTGAAACTGGTTGAGATTAGGATGCCCTTGATCATCAAGTCATGGAAGTAAATTTCTTCTGATCCCCAAAACACCATTATTTCTTGAGGCAGCACTCAGAAAAGCATCCTGCCCAGGACTCTGGACACTAGCACAGACTCAAGCACCCCAAGACCTGGGGCACCAACCTGCTAAATCCCCACTGCTCAGCTTCATTACAACACTTCTCCATGAAGCAATCAGACCTTCCTCCCATATGGAAAAATCAATCAGTGGGTGTCACAACAGCTAATAATTTTCAGTTACTTTCTTCCCTGCACACCAAATTCAGGCAGAAACAAAAGTACATAAATACCATTTGGGTGACTATTATAAATGCTTGAACCTAGAGCCTAATGGTTCCTCCACGCTGGCAGGTTCCCTAATGCTGCTGTGGTTACTGACCCTTCACTGCCTCTCTCGAACATCCTGGATACCTGAAAATTTCACATCCTTTGACACTGATCAGGAAGACTCCCATGTTCTCCAGCCTTGACTGTTTACATAAATAGACATTTTAATGCATTTTGCCAGCAAGCTTCCTTTGATGCTTTGGCACAGATGGTTGACATTTCCATCCTGCAGCAGCTATTAGATCGTAATGGTACCAGTGACAACTTTACATCATCTGTACTGTGTACACTCTGGGGCCCTGCAGCGCGATGCACCAGGAATTCAGCTTGAGATACTACCATGGGCTGAAGCTGCTTCTGCAGCTGGAGTTTGCACTCCTGGTTAATGGAACTGCTGCTTTGTGGATTCCTACACCACCTTGCTGGAGCTGGGAGTTCTCCGCCCGTTATCCTCCGGCTAGGGCGATGTCAGACATCACCTCTTCCCACTTCCTTGAGGAATTTCCTGCCTCCCATGGATGATGAGCTTTTCTCCTTAGGTGCTGTCTCAAAAACTCATAGAATTGTGTAGGTTGGAAAAGACCTTTAAGACTGCTGAGTCCAACAGTTAATCCAACTCTGTCAAGTTTTTGACATCTTTTAAATCCCACGAGGATCCCTACCACTTCCCTGGGCAGTCTGTTCCAGGTCTTGACCACTCTTTTCATGAAGAAATTTTTCTAATGTCCAATCTGAAACTCCCCTGCTGCAACTTGAGGTCATTTCCTCTTGTCCTATTGCTCTTTACTGGGGAGAAGAGACCAACCCTCACCTTGTTCTTACCTCCTTTCAGGGAGTTGTAGAGACTGAGAAGTTCTCCTCTGAGCCTTCTCTTCTCCAGACTAAACAACTTCAGTTCCCTCAGCTGCTCCCCATAAGACCTGTGCTCTAGATCCTTCACCAGCTTTGTTGGACACACTCCAGCATTCACCTTGTCATCTCTCAAATTTGCTTTTAAGAATTAATAAAAGGTTCTCCACAGGTCTGAACCGACTTCCTCTTCTTTCCTTCAGACACACAAGAGTTTTGGACCACTTTAGATTCAAGTCCCCATAAGCTCCAGCCATGGATTTGAACAGACCGCAGCTTTGGGGAGGCCAGTTCAGGGCTCTCCAGTTTCTTGTTATTTTAACAATGGCAAGACACCACAGAGACGGCAGCTGAAATTCAAGTTCTATTTAAACAAATGTGTATGTAGGGTATAGTTCATACAATGTGAGTTCAGATGAGGAAAATCGGAAAAGCCAGGCAGCAAAATGCAGACCAGATTTTAAAAACAAAAACAAAACCCCAAAGCCCTTCCTCAAGGAAGCCCTTGCCGAATTCTTTCCCCTGCTGAGGAGTCCAACATCATGCTTCATGCTAAAGCCTTTGCATTTCGCTCCAAGGAAGGACTCAGAGAGAGGAAGGGAAAAAAAAAGCATCACAGTCTGGCTTACAGCCAGGGCTGGGGGAAAGCAGCACAGAAACCCTCTGGTTTAGCAGCACATTTTACTCTTGCTCCATGGCAGAACAAGCTTTTGCAAAGCCCTAGCCATTTGAACCTTCAGCGCTGCAGAGACTCAACTTCCCTAAGGCAAATCAGCCAATTGGTTCAACAGTGTATTTAAAATCCCCTGGAGTCTACCTTTAAATCACCTTTATATTCCTCTACCCAAAGCTAATAGCTTCTACCTGCATTTTCCTTCATCTCTGTAGAAAAACAAGCTATTTAGCAGTCACATTAATAACCTGCTGCAATCTGGTTGTCATTTCCCTGATGGAAAATTTCACACTGCTGCCCAGCAGCTGTGATGTGGTGAGTGCTATGCGCACCTCAAACCTCTCTGCCTTACTCCCACCAAACCCAGCAGCAGTCAGAAAGTCAAGAGTCAGAGATGGGCAAATGGGGAGGATGGGCAGAAAACAGAGCTCATCCTAGTCAGATGTACCCACGACTTTGTGCACGTGCAGGAACCATGTGGAAGCAGCCTGATGCTGAGTAAGAAAGTCAGCAAGCTCATGTCATAAGGAGCTTAGAGGAAACCCAGCTCCTGAACCTTCAGCCATGCGATGATAAAACATTAGTTGACAATGACTTTACTGTGGAAGGTGGTCTACAGAGACCAGTTTTGGGATGGAAGGTTCTAAGGTAGGAGATGAACTCCTGGGGACATGAACTACCTTTGCTATGTGCATCCAGCACCCCTGGCCATGGGTGCTCAGTCTGGACATTTGAGTAAATGCAAACAAACAGCAAGAGATGAGGGCCACTGCTTTCAACACACTCCCAATTTCCACTCATTTAAACATGCCTTCAAAGAACCACTTCCATCCTAAATATCTCAACCTGGCCTTCTCTGGTTGATGAACCTGTAAAACAAGTGACTGAAAGACTGTTTCAACCTTTCAGGCATCCTCCATAGAGAAAAGCAGGTCACTCCAGGATGTCTGTCCCAAGGTGAGATGCAAAGCCTACAGAGAAGCGTAATTTTTCTCTGCTGGCTATAATGAGAACCTCAGCTGATCAGCTCCTATCTTCAAGTCCAGGATGCCCTGGTCATCCCAGAGCTGCTGAATCCCACCCAACACTGCTGAGGACAGATGAGAGGGCAGAAGCCTTCCTCCTTCTAGAGTATCCACCAGCCCATCCACCCTCTCACGCAATCAATAGCTGTTAGCATGTCCTCTCCTCTCTGGCAAGGTGCTGGTAAACAACACAAGGCTCTTTACCTGGCACCATAAGACATGTCCTGAATGTATTTATCCTAACATAGCCCAACGCACCCATGTTGGACTCATGTGAAAAGCCCAAGAGGTAAATATTCATTAAGTAAGTGCAGAACATAATACAGAAAGTCATGGAATCTAGTACTCTACAAGCCCGCTCATGTCTCTGCAAACATCAGCTGATGAAGATAAATTTGGCATAGCTGATCACTTGCACTTTTAGGAAAGGCTCTTCTAAAAAAACCCAAAATTTAAATCACAAATCACTGTTTATAATCAATACAGAAAGGTCTGGTCCAGCATTTCTCCCATCTGATTCCTGCTGTCATAACTCTGATTATGAAACTGCAGACCATCAGTCTCCCGAGTTTACATAAAAACACCCCTCTACTCCCTGCTGCCACTTTGAGCAGATGAACTAATAAAAACAATCTCCACTATTCACTCCAAATTCCTGGGAGAAAGGAATCTGGAACAGTAGTAGCTTCAAAATACCATAAAGGAAAGCAACCACCCACAGTGTCTGGAGTCCTCCCCCGCGTATCAGCTCCCTTCTCCTTGTTACCCCAAAACCACCACAAAAATCTGCCTGTTCTCATCCGGTTCCCTGCTGAGACTCACCGCTGGTTGAGACAGAGGCCAGCACCCTGCTTCCCTAGTTCCCTCGAGACAAAGAACTAAGGACCTGTCTTGCCTCTAGGGTGTTTGATGGTGGGAGCTTGCTCAGTCACTCATCCCCCAGTAGGATGATCCTCCTGGTATGCACACGATGGGAGCCTACAACAGCACCTCCCAAAGATTCTCCTGATGAAGCTGTGACAATTTGTTCCTTGGACAGTTGCAGCAAAGACAGGGCAGATCTGCTTTCACTTTTCAGCCAAAGGAGGAATAGAACTGTTTGTCTGTTTCCCGAGACACCTCCCCTCAAGTTCTTAGGAGATCATCTTCCAAATATTATTAAATAAAGATGGAACTACTCAAGCTTCCCTGCAGAGCTCCCACCAAGGGCAGCACATGAAGGTGAAAACTGCAGGACTTCAGAGCACATCGCTGTTTAATGTGTACTGAAAACAAGGGTTAGCCAGCCAGACTGTATTAGGGCATCAGGGAGAAGGTGCTGGTTGGAAGGGACACATCTAGCACAGACACGTCTTCCTGGCATTCGGTCATTGAGGCATTAATGCCACAAGAGGACATGGGAATATTGGGCCAAAATGCAGCCACCACTGCTGATATTGGAAGCTGTGGGAGAAACACCTCTGCCTGCAACTGTGAGCAACTCTGCAAACACAAATCATGCCAGGAAGGGTGAAGAGTAAACAGCCACCACTTGAGGTGTAAGGGAGTTCCCAGCAAAGGCTGGTGCTGGGACAGAGGTGTCTCGGTCTGTCTGGGACAGGAGAAGTCTGGCATCCTGGGATAAACACCATTCCAGGCTGGCCACTGGGAGTCCTCACACATTGGAGGGGTATATGACGAGGGTTTGCAGCATCTCAGCAGCCCATCTGAAGGGAACAGAAGGTTCAATATGCCGAGTAGACCCAACCCACAGGGAAGTTTGCTGCCTACCGGGGTCCAAGGTAAGTGATATGGCTAGGAAACTTCCCAAATTGGTGAGGAGCTCAGATTATTATCCTCTTGTAGTGATCCAGGTTGGCTCGGATGAGGTGGAGGTGAGTAATCCGGGGGCCATTAAAAAGGAGTTCAGGGCCTTGGGTCGCTTATTAGAAAACTCAGGGGCACAGGTAATATTTTTCTCAGTTCCCCCAGTAGCTGATGGAAATTTTGATAGGAATAGGAAGGCCCAATCCGTCAATATATGGTTGCAAAATTGGTGTCGCCATTGGAACTTTGGGGTTTTTGATCATGGGAAGGTTTATTCATCCACTGGTATGTGGACAAATTACAGGATGCAGCTTTCTAATAGGGGTAGAAGGGTCATGTCTTATGAGTTGGCAGGGTTGATATACAGGGCTTTAAACTAGCTTGGAAGGGGGAAGGGGACAGAACAGGACAAGACAGTAATGAGGAGCGGGTTGGTCCTCCAAGGGCTGAGGGGTCAAGTACAGTCCAGTTACATTTGCCAGCCTCAAGGAGAGGTGGATATAAAGAGTCACTCTTGAAATGTTTTTATACCAATGCACGCAGCATGGGTAACAAACAGGAGGAGTTGGAAGCTACTGTGCTGCTTGAAGGATATGACATAGTGGCCATTACTGAGACCTGGTGGGATGAATCCTATAATTGGAGTGTGGCTATCAATGGGTATAAGCTGTTCAGAAGAGACAGAAGTGGAAGGAGGGGTGGAGGTGTTGCCCTCTATGTTAAGGAATGGATTGAGTGTGAAGAGATGGCCCTGGAGAATAACCACGAGCAATTGAAAGTTTACAGGTAGGAGTTAGACATCAAGGAAATAAAGGAAAACTTGTGGTTGGAGTATACTATAGGCCTCCCACTCAAGAGGAGTCTGTTGATGAAGCATTCCTGCTACAGCTTCAGGAAGTGTCATGATCACAGGCTCTTATCCTGCTAGGAGACTTCAACCACCCTGACATTTGCTGGAAAAATAATACAGCAAGTACCAGGCAATCCAGAAGGCTCCTAGAGTGTCTTGAAGAGCACTTCCTGACACAGGAAATAGGCACTCCTACCCGGGAAGATAAAATACTAGATCTCCTGGTAACCAATGCAGGTGAGCTCATCGGGAACTTCAAGATTGAAGGCTCCCTGGGCTGCAGTGACCATGCATTGGTGGAATTCACAATCTTAAGGGCCACTAATCCATCAAGAAGCACAGTTAGGACCCTGAATTTTAGAAAAGCAAACTTCCAGCTCTTTAATGAATTGCTTAGCAGAATACCCTGGGAGGTAGTCCTCAGAGACAGGGGAGCAGAACAGAGCTGGCAGTTCTGTAAGGATGCTTTCCATAGAGCACAAGAGCTCTCGATCCCTCGGTGTAAGAAATCTGGCAGGAAAGGGAAGAGACTGGCATGGCTGAGGAAAGACCTGCTGGTCAAATTAAAAAACAAGAAAGAGGTGCACAGGCAGTGGAAAAAGGGACAGGGACCCTGGGAAGAGTATAGGGATGCTGCCCAATGGGGTAGAGATGAGGTCAGGAAGGCCAGGGCTCAGCTGGAACTGAATCTAGCAAGGGATGCAAAGAATAACAACAAGGGATTCTACAGGTACATCAATGAAAAAAGGAAGGTCAAAGAGAACATCCCTCCCCTGAAGAGCAAGAACAGCGAGCTAGGAGCAACAGATCAGGAGAAGGTGGAGATTCTCAACAACTTTTTTTCCTCAGTCTTCACTGGTAACCTCTCTCCCAACACCTCCCAAGTTAGAAAGCCACACGGTGGGGAACAGGGTGATGGAATGCCTCCTACTGTAAGTGAAGGTCAGGTTTGTGACCTCCTGAGGAACCTAAATGTAAATAAGTCCATGGGCCCTGATGAGATGCATCCCAGAGTCTTGAGAGAATTGGCCGATGTAGTCGCCAAGCCACTCTCAATAATATTTGAGAAGTCCTGGCAGTCAGGTGAAGTCCCTAGTGATTGGAAGAAGGGGCATGTTACTCCTATCTTCAAGAAGGGCAGAAGGGAAGACCCAGGTAACTACTGACCTGTCAGCCTCACCTCTGTGCGTGGGAAGATCATGGAGCAAATTCTCCTTGAAGGTCTGATAAGGCACATGGAGGACAAGGAGGTGATCAAGGACAGTCAGCATGGCTTCACTAAGGGCAAATCCTGCCTGACAAACTTAGTGGCTTTCTATGATCCCGTGACTACCTTAGTGGACAAGGGACAACCTGTGGATGTGGTCTATCTGGACTTGTGTAAGGCCTTTGACACAATCCCCCACAGTATTCTACTGGCCAAGTTAGAGAACTATGGATTTGATGGGTGGACTGTTCAGTGGGTAAGGAATTGGCT
>VWZX01004450.1:229-70772 GCA_013399015.1 Galbula dea | reverse complement strand
TCATCTGGAGTACTGTGTTCAGCTCTGGAGCCCTCAACACAGGAAGGACGTAGACCTGCTGGAGTGGGTCCAAAGGAGGGCTACTAAAATGATCAAGGGGCTGGAACACCTCCCCTATGAGGATAGGCTGAGGGAGCTGGGTTCATATAGAAAGGCTGGGGAGGGCCTGTTTACAAAGGCCTGTAGTGATAGGACAAGGGGTAATGGGTTTAAATTAGGGAAGAGCAGGTTTAGATTAGATATTAGGAAAAAGTTCCTTACCATGAGGGTGGTGGAACATTGGAACAGGTTGCCCAGGGAGGTGGTTGAGGCCCCGTCCCTGGAGGTGTTCAAGGCAAGGCTGGACAGGGTGCTTGGCAACCTGGTTTAGTTGGAGATTGCCTACTCACTGTAGGGGGTTGGACTAGATGACCTCTAAGGTCCCTTCCAATCCTGATAATTCTATGATTCTATGATTAATGAACTCTTTGCTGCCAGATCCAATCAAAGCAACACCTGCATCACCAAGGCATCCCATGGACACGGATCCTGAGTCAGGACTGAGAGCACCACACCAGGCATGCCACCAGCAGTAGCCACAAAACCTACATGAGACCAGACCACACAAAAGGCTCTCTAAAAGCAGAGCTCTTGTCATCCTTACAGAGGCATTTCAAGAGGAGCATGGCAACTCTTTTTCTTAATTCATATATATATGGAAAAGCTCTGCTAGGTGACAAGTGTGCGAGAAGCTGGAGCAGAGGCAGCCTCTTGCCTGCAAGGACTCAGATAATTGAGTGGAGAAATAGCCAGAGATGAATCTATTTTGGACTCAGTGTTCTGTTGCTGGAGCATTCACTGGGGAGGCGAAGGCATTTGTTACCTCATCTCCAGTGATGCAAATTCAATAGACTTCCCTGCCTGCAGCTGCACTGACCCCGGAGCCTGCAGCCACTAGCACTGCCAGGCTGGCACAAACCTGGTGGCAGACAGCTGCCAGTTCCTGCACAGCAGAAACCAGCAAAACGTGGTGCTGCCCAGGTGACAGCAGTCTGGGCACAGCACTGAGCATCCCTGCCAGGGCTGGGGTGTGTGAGCTCACACAGCTAGTACCAGCCAAGGCGATTACTGCCTGTAAGCTGGAAGAAAGCTCAGAGGAGAAAAAACAGCCCTGCTTTGTGCTGGGACCCTTCCCAAACCACCCCCATGCCTCTCACCCCAAATCATCCCACTGGCAGCTGAAATCAGACCCATACCATCATTTGCATCCCCCTGAGCCAGCAGCCAGTGGGACAGTGCTCACCTGCTCGTGGTACTCAATCCCCATGCTGAGTGTGTTGATGAGAATGGCCACCATGATCCCCCGGCCAAAATATTTGCTGTCCACAATCTTCTGGAAAGTCTCACACACCACGTGCCAGAAGGCCAGCACCCGGCTCACTCTCCTGGCTTGGGCTCTGCCCCGCTGTGGGTCCCGCTGGTCGCTGTATTGGGCATCCTGTGTGAACTCATAGACCCCTTCGCTGTCCGAGTCTCCTGTCTCGTTGCCTGACAGCTCAGCCTCGCTTGCCAGCGCCTTGAGGCAGTAAGGGCAGCTCTCAGGGTTGCAGGAGCCACCATCCAGCTTGGTGCGGGGGCTGGAGATCTTGCAGGAGCTTTGGCAGGGACCTGAAAAACCAGTGGGGCAGGGCAGCCCATCAGTTGGAATGGGGGGGTTGTGGGCAGAAACAACCCCCACTTCCTGTTACCACTGAGCTGTTGCCTTTGATATGACAGGCATCTCCTAAGGGGAAAAGGACTCCTGCTGGGTTAAAGAGTCTTAGACAAAACCTGGGCTCCCCAAGCACCTTCTCCCCAGCTACAAAGCTCTCTTTGCTACACCCAGGCCCTGCTGTCAGCCCAGGACCCCTGGCCTACCTCTTTATACCTCCGGCCATTATGGCTGGGAGAAAGCAATCAGCTCCTCTGGCCCAGGCAGCTCTGGACTAGAATTATCAGGAGTGCCACCACCAGCAGACTCCTTCCCTGCTTCCTTCGTTTGCTGACGCTTCAAATGGCCAGCTTCCCCCTCCACACACTGCTCTCAACAGCAGCTGCCAGGTGGCTCCTGGGTGACAATACCAGTGGGATATTCCCCAAAAATTCCACCAGCTGGCTGCAAGGGGAGAAGATATCTACAAAGCATGCTCCTGATTCACACAGCAGCTTAAATAAAAACCCAGTGCTAAACCAACTCAGAGCCCAGCAATGTGCATTTGGTCCCTGGGCAGTCCTGGACTGGGGTAGGACTTGGTCTCTTCCCGGCACAGCTCCTGGCTGGAAAGGTCAATGCCACTGCAGTGGTGTGGAAAAGACATTGACCACCTGGGAAAGCTTGGCCAGAAACCCTCTTGGAAGCTGAGAGGGTTTAGACTAGACTGGCCCAAGCTCCCAAACCTCAAGATGTGGAGGAGGAAACAGCATCTTGCGGTGAAGATATGAAACCACTGATCCAGGAAAGCTGCACTCAGAGTCTGGCTCCATTACAAGCTTCCTAAGCAAATCACAGATATATGATAGTCAGCATCTGTGACTGCCATTGAGCACTCACGCAAAGACACTCAATCTCCCTGAGCCTCGTGTCCGATAGGGAGCACAGCTACACAGTACTCAGGGATGTGCTAGAACTCAGATCTGGAAGACATTCAACCCCAAGCACTGTAGCAAGTGGTGGGCAATGCAGCCATCTCCACCCTCCCTATTTTCATGATTTTTCAGCCATTTGGAAGTGACCAGGCTGGGCTCCAGCTCTGCTCAGTGTCACTGAGCACAGTTTTACCTGATTTGAGGAGTGTTCCCTATAATTGCAGAATAAATTGGTTTGGGAGAGAGAAAGGGATGGGAAAGAAAATGGGTTCATTGAAAACATTCATTTCACTTGGATTCCTGCAAGTATGAAGTATGGGAGGCTGAAACCTCTTCTTCTGGTTTTGGCTGTAAGATGCATTAGGTAGGTTAGAAGATTCATGTTGACCTCACCTGGAAAGCCATCACCTTTCTCCATAACGTGGACTGACAAGAACCCTACAAAGGTTCAGAAAGAGGAAGAAATTAGTTTGTAGTTTGTATTTTTGCAAGACAACCCCAGACCAACATCCAGCCCTGGGCTCACCCGTGCTCTGTGTCTCCAGCAGCTTGTGCATGGTGCTGTATGGCCCAGGTGGGATGTTGAGGCTTGTCAAGGTGCTGCTCCCAGCACTGACTGCTGCCTCCCCCAGGTTCTTCTCTTTCAGCATCTCATGGGAGGTACTGGGGTGCACTGTGGGGTACACCTTGCTACCCACAATGTTCTTGGGGATCCCTTCTGGGCTTGGCAAGCCAAGGCCCAGCTGTGAGAGGGATGACTGACAGTGCAAGGGTTCGAAGTGGCAGTCAGCATGGTAGATGCTGTGGACGGACTCAGTGTTGCTGGGAGTGTTGCTGGGAGCCCCGTGGGGGTTCGATGCTGAGGGAGGAAGCATCAGCTGGTTGGTCCCGTTGTAGAGTGAGCTAGTCTCCACATCGCTGATCTCTGGGCTGGCACGGGGTGCCCGCAGGTTCCCATTGCCCAGGTGATAGTGGTGGTGGTGGTGGTGATGGTGGTGGATGAGGTGGTGCACAGAGGACCTCTTCCTCCTCTGGCACTTCCTGGCATGCTCCTCAGCCCCCGCCTTGCCGGTGGGGCTGTTGAGGAAGCCCATCCTCACGCCCACCACCCGGTACACCTCCACAAGCTGCTTGCTGCCTTTACGGGCAATGTAAACAAGGTACTTGAGGAGCTCATCATAGCAGCTGCCTGGCTCTGAGAAGCTGGCAAGGGTGCTGGCGTTGGACAGGTAGCGTATTCGCTGCTCCTTCATCAGCTGGCTCTCACGCTGCTTCGTCTCGGAGAACTGCGTTGCTATCACCACCAGGCAGAGGTTGATCATGAAGAAGGAGCCCACCTAAGGGGACAGGAGCCATCAGCCACTGTGGTGTGGCCATACCCACCCATAGTTCTGTCTCACCCCATGCTGTGGCACACAGAACCAGGGGCAAACTCCAGCAAGCCCCATTGCCTGCATTACTCAGTGAAGACCACCAACCAGGACTGGAGAGTGGCTGACTCATCCCCCCGAGATCCCACCCCAGGACTCCCACGCCAGCACTGTGTGGTGGACGTCAGAGATCAAAGACAAGAGATGATTATTTTGACAAAAACCTTTTGCTCTTTTAAGATAGTGTTTTTCCTTCTCCACAGACAGCGGTTGTAATTATCACAATAAGTGGCATTATGATGAATGCACTGAGCCTTCCTGATAGAAGAGTTTTTTTCTGACAGTGCGTGGGCAGCCTGTGAGCAGAACCCTTTCCCCTGCTAACGGGATTTGCAGGTGACTGTTATGCAAGGGCATCAGCAGTCTGCACCCACAGCTTGGAGGTTTTATTTCCAACCAAGGTTTCATGAGGTTCTGCCTTCTGCAGAGCCCAGCGTGGATCACAGAGAATTACTGACGTGCTAACGGGCTATCACACACCACTAATGTTACTGACACAGCATCTGGAAAAGTACTGCTTGCCCTTCCTCTCTGTCATTTTGGGGATGCTGAGAGCAATGGATTGTTTCTCTTTTGGGGAAGCTAATAGATGAACTGGAAAAAGTATCATGCACTAAGTGACCTCCTACTTTCTCATCAGGGTCTGAGTCCTGGTTTGACAAGGAGCAAAAATCCCCACAATGGCCTAATGGACAACATGCAGCTATTTTGCTGGACTTAGTCCAATTAGACAGCAAGAAAGGGACTCATCTCACTTAGCTACATCTGAGTGAGGCACCTAATGATCCTTTAGACTCAAGAGAGAAATAGGCACATCAAGTCTGCAATGCATCTAATTTATTTTGTATGTCTACCTTTGGAGGAGATGAATCACCCCCTTAAAGCACCTATTTTTCTCCCTTTGACGATAAAGGGAGTCTAGACAACAAGCTCAGCCAGTCACAGTAGACAATTCTGCTTGCATACATGAAGCCCATCACAGAACCCACCCCACAGAAATTCTTTGTTGACTCCTTTGTGGGTGGTCTTGGATGATGCTGTGAAGTGTGGGTGGGTGTGGGCAGCAATTTCTTTCCTCCATACTTAATGAGCTCTCTGAAGCTCAGGTCTGTTTTCCTGAAATGCTCCTCCACACTATAGGCCCAGACAGCTGGATTCTTCAATACAGGGGAACTTCTGGGCAGCCTCCTCACCTTCCAAAACCTGACTGGTGGAAATTTGCCAACTTTTAAAATTAAATTCAAGTTGGCAACTAAGACAGAGGACTTTGGAGCACAAGGAGAGAAGCAGTAGAGACATCATCAACAGAAGCATATCTACCATGGCTTAAGCAAACCTTTCTCTCCTTGCTTCATGTTTGTAGCAAAATGCAGCTGCAATGCTATAATAAAGCTGCATGTCTTCCAACAGGCTGGTTTCTACCTCAGCTTTTATATTCAGTGTATTATCTACCCTGTTCCTCTGGGTCACTCCACTCTGCTCTCTCCAAATGCCAGGAGGACTCCCATGTTCCCCTAAGGCCACTCACAATGATTAGGAGGATGAAGTAGATGAAGTTGTAGAAGGAGTGTGCATCCATGACAAAGTACATGATGTCCACCCAGCCTTCCAATGTGATGACCTGGTGGAGACAGGAAGGGAAAACAAATTCATTAAGGCTTAGTTACAGCACCAGGTGCACAAGCAATGTTTCTCCTGGCTGGGTCATTTCTGACATAGCTGGTCTTAGTACAGTACAAGGCACTGAAGAGAGAAATCTATCTAATCTTCTATCTATGACGATAGTCATGTTGCCAGCTGCTCAGGCTGAACACAGCCCTTATTTCCATCTGGACCTCCTGCATTTTGCAGAGGGAAGAGCAGTCTCTAGACTCTGCTTCACATCAGGATGGTCTTACTGCACACACACAGGGTTTAGAGACTGGGGTTTTGTCCATGCGTGTGAGGCATCTTCAAAGCAGTCATCAAATTGTATCCCTGACATTTTGAGCACCCATGAACTGCAATGTAAGTGCTTGCTGGTGTAAAAGAGTGGAAAAGTGTGATTACACAGCCCCTGGGAACAAATTGAGGGGCACGCCTGGCTGCTTGCCCACCTTTTGACAGCTGGTAGACAGGGCTCACCTGAAATATTGCGATCCAGGCGTAGCCAATGTTATCAAAGTTGATGGCTCCCTTGAAGGGGTTGTGCTCCCCAGCAGAGCAGTTGGTGTAATACTGGTTCCAATTGACACAAGAAGTGTTGGTGGTGTCATTGTAGGAATAGTAATCAAGGGTGCACTCGAGACCCTCTTCCCTCCGCGTTGGGATACTCCGGCAGTAGCGCATCCCGTTCTCCCGGGGCTGGGAGCAGATGAAAGGGTTCTCATCTTCGTTCTCTGTCTGGTAGTATCGCTCCAAATCCACTGTGTAGGGGCTGAAAGAGTTCAGACAGGGCAGGGGTTTGCACACCGATTGCCAGCATTCTGGCAAGGTAACATCTCTAACAGCAAAGTGTAACATCTCTTATTCTGGGTCTTTATTTTAAGAGACATCCCCATGGATTTTCTGCAGCCCCACTGGGGGAGATGATGTTCCTAAGTGGGTTTTTGGAAACTGAGGCAGTGCACTTAACCACTCAGCAACCCCTCTGATGGCATTATTGAGTTACTCCATCTGGAAGTGCTCTGGCTTTGACTTTAGGGGACTAAAAGCAGAATTCATCCCAGCAGGGCTTCTATTTCCTTCTGTCTTTGCTGCAGTAAGATGGAAATCAGTCACTTTAAGTTCCTGTATTTCCTGTCCTCCTGGAGGTGCTGAGAATTGCTTGAGGAAACTCTACATACACGGACCTCCCAAGCTTCCTAAAAAACAGAGACAGAGCCTTCATCTGCATTTCACAGTGCCTAAACTTTTTATTTTTTTAGATAAACTTTGAATTCCCTCTGAGGGTGGCCTTATCCCAGCAAACCTGGCAAAAACACTCTTCAGGGAGATGAAATAACCCGTGGCCAACCAGAAACTGGCTTCTGGCTCTGCACACAGCTATCTCCTTAATGCTGCCAGGACTCCCATTAAAGCTTGTGAAGATATTTTTAAGCCTAGTTCAGCCTGGTTAATTCCTGCAGAATTGCCTATAATACCCTTCAAAGCTTATATAAACCCCTGGAATTCTGGCTCAATTAAACAGCACCCAAACCCGTGGCTCTGTTGGATTTACTCAGTAGTGAAGCAGTCCCTCTGCTCTGCTGCCATTCACTTAACAGGGATATGCTCTGGTAATGACTCCCCCTTTGAGGGCACAACCCACTAGATGGGTGGCAACTGATTAGGAGATGCATGGGAGAGGATAAAAGGGGCATCCTGCAAGCTCCAGCATAGCCACAGCAGCAGCATCATGGTACTGTGCATGTAAGAGAGGCTTTGCGCTTGCAATATTTCCCCATCCAGGTGTGGATCTAGTTGGATCAGCTCTGAGGAGTCAACATTTGAAAGCAATCCACTGAAAGATGACAGAGGTCTGGAGCTCAGAAGAGCAGGCATCAAGGGCTTGCAGGCACCTACCTTCTCCAAGCACTCAAAGGGAGGAGGTGGTGGGACAAAGCAGATAGATAGGAGAACAGCTATGGAATTCCTGGTCTGAAAGAGGCTGACAACTATCAGATATTTCAAACACTCTTCAAACATTCCTACATCTGGCAAGCTGGCTGGCCAGGAAACTGGGTGCTACAAAACCCCATCTGATCACAATAGTCCTCTTGGACTTTAAAGTCCTGGAATCTGTGAAAATTAACACCTTGGGACAGGGTTTGCATCTTGTTCTGAGACTGAAAAGGATCTAACATCACCAAATCCATGGTATCTCCATCAGCTTTCCCTGGTGCGTAAGAGGGACTACAAATGCCATACCAATAAACACTACCAGCTGCTGAATGGGATTCAGACCTCAGCATCTGGACAAACACATAAAAGGTCACATGCTAGTGACATGCAATATTTAGAAAGCCTGAACTCTTCTTCTCAGAGTTTTTTTGGAGGCTCTCATCAAACAGAGAGGTTCCCAAGTGCTGGCTGAGGGTTAAGGACAGTCCTGCAGGACTCAAATGGCAAATTGTCACAGCTTGCTCTGTTCCGGCAAGAGCTGTAGTAGTGTTTAGGAGCAGAGAGCATTTACATAAGACCAGGGCCTTTTAGTGGAGGATGTCCTTGTAGCCTGCATGCATAGACTTGCCCAAGCTGGACAGACCTGTGCTGCCCGCCCAGACTCACATGCTGAAGTTCTCAGGGAGGAAGCAGCGGTTCCTGAGCAGACCTGCCCACAGCTGGACTCCCACAATACCAAAGATGAAGAAGACGAAGAAGCAGAGCAGGAGGACGTTCCCCAGCATAGGTAGTGTGTCCAAAAGAAGCGTCACCAGGATGCGCATACCTGAGGTGAAGAGAAGTCCATGCTAAATGCTCTTATTCCAGGTATGCCCTCCTGACTTTTTCCTTTCCATCCATACTTTTCCTTCCAGCTACTGCCTCCCTAGACACCCATACATGGCTTGCAAACACTTGCAGCTTCCAAGTTGCCTCTGCTTTTCCCCCAAAGCTCCTGGGATACCCCCTTCACCTGTGCCCTGCTCCTGGGCACACAACCTACCTTTCCTGCTCCTATCCCCTCACTCTCCATCTCAAGTCCTCTTTTCTTCCTGAAGCTCTCTAGCAAAGATATGTCTCCTTTCTTCCCTGGGACCAAACTCTGATGTTTTCCTTTGCACGGTCGTATTTCCTTCCCCACTCTGTATATATGAAAATTCCTATCCCTCCCCAGTTCTCCTCAGCTACCCTAAATCCCTTCTCTTCTGTAAAATACAGGACTTTATCTGGCAGTTAATTCTCACAAGTCCAGGAACAGCCAGTTCTGTAACAAAGACAAATTGATGGTGACTTCAACTTGACATTTACACACAAAAAAATTGATTTCGTCTGACGTCTCTGTAATATTCTCCTCATCTCTTTGCTCTCCTTCTTTCCCCATCTTCTGCATTCTCTCACTCGTTTATATTGATTTTCATTAGAAGAAACCTTTACTGTTGCACCCTTTACTTTGATACTTCAAGAAAACTTTTTTCTCTCTTCCTAATGCTGTCACCTACTCTGCTTACTTACTCCTCTACTGGGGAACAACTACCTTGCATCAACTCCTAATTAACTGAAATTACTTTCTCTGGCTACTGTATCTATCATCTTACAAAACTGTCCTTTTTCTTTTCCCACCTTACATTTCTATCCTATTGTAACTACGTTGCAGAAAAGCCAAGATAAATTACATGGGATTTCAAAATACATTAAGTGAATTACATCCCTAGTTAGACAGTGGTGGATAAATTCAGCCATCCATCAGTTAAGCAATGGGGATAAAAAAAAAAACATTGCAAACAGGATTCTGAAACTACCATAATGACTGAAACTGCAGCAGCAAAGCCAGATTAAGTTCAAGAGTCAGGACCAGAAAAATAAAGAGCCCTGGTACAACCAGTGTCAGCAGACAGAGCTGAAGTTGATTAGTTCTTGTCAAGGCATCAGGCTAGTTCAGACAGGGTTGTTCAGACTTGAATTTAATTTGGCTAAAACAACACTGGATTTGACACCCAGGGCTGTAGGACCAGGAAAATTATGTTCTATTCACACTTAACACAACCTCTCCCTACAGCATCCATGAGGGCTGGAGTTCAGCACCTTTCGCAGCATTTGGGCTCTGCCCAGCATGGCACAAGAGGAACGCCTCCCTGGGCACTTTGTTTCGGTTCGTGATAGCCAAAGCCTCTGCAAGCACAGGGCTGAGCTGCTGTTGCCACGCAGGAGCAGACAATGCCACCCACTGCTGTTCAAGGGGGTCTGAGATCCTCATGCACAACCTGATAAACCAGGACTGAACAGCCACCTTCCATCCCACCCAGGCTTGCTTTGGAGATGTTAGGGTTTGTGGCTTGCCAAGAGTTAGGGTTAGGTTGTTCAGCGGACAAGTCACAGGAACAGCAAGCAGTCAGAGAAATGGGGGGGCCCTGGAGGAGACGGTCCCTCCTGTCTCATCCTGAGACAGAGGGAACCCCTGATGCTATAGCTACTTCCTTGGGTCTGCCCTCTTAGGAACCAGAGCAGGGAAAAGTGTGAATCCAGATATTAACAGCTGCCAATGTGTAGTCTCCTAAACCCCCACCACAAGCAGAACTGCTACACTATCAATCTTCTTCACTTCTTGAGTCTTCTGCCTACCTCACTGAACAGAGTAAGTTCCGTTCTAACTCAAACCAGGACAGGGCTGTATGGACCAGCTCTGCAGAGCAGAGCAAGAGGTGCTCCAAGAGGAGTCTCCTCAGCACCTCCCAGGGGTCTCTCTTCAGGCATGACAACATTTCCCTACCCCAGTTTCTGCAGAGAAGGATAGAGTAGCACAGGGAGGGTGGGAGTGGGATGGCTCCAACCCCTCTGCTAATGTTGTCTGGCAGGGGCAGTTGATACCTATCACCTGCATCCCTTCACCTCCTAAGATACTCTGCAGAAGAGAAAGGTAGGTGTATGAAGACAGTCCTGGATATCTTATGGACTAGCATCTCATGTCTGATGACACAGGTGTCAAAAGGAATATTATTTAAAGCAGGAGGTAGTAGGACCTAGCACTACCTGTCTTGGGTGAATGTTTAAGCTGCTATGTAAGATGAGAAACATCTGTGTTTGCTCTTCCATCTTTGGGGCACAGATATCAGCTGAGAGGAATAAAGGTCTGACTTACTGGGGACCCTGTTAATGGCTCTGAGTGGCCGCAGGACGCGAACAGTGCGGACTGCTGAGAAGCTGACGTTCTGCAGGTCCAGGGAATACTCCAGCATCCTGTGAAAGACATGAATGTGCAGGAACATCAAGGATCTTCTGGAGAAACATTATATTATCAAACATTATATGCCAACCACTCACAAAGGGACTTGTTACTGCATCTCTTCCATCAGGAAAGTTTGCCAGAGGAATTAATTTAGAGTTGTTTGCATACAAGAATAAAGTCAGTGAGCAAGAATGTGACACACCAGCTTGCACATCCACAGATCTTCCCTCTCTCATCTACTTTAGTTACTGTTTTTGTACAGGTCCTGAGGAGAAGCTTCTGGAAGTCCCTGCACACTCCAGGGGGTGCACACAGATAGAGCCCTGTTTTTAGAAACAATTGTACAGGTAGTCTAATGGATCCAGGTTTGTTGTGCTGAGCACCACTGGAACACCGAAAAGAGTAGAGGAGCATCCTGTGGTGCAGACCCTTTTCGTGGGGTACAGGAGGTGAACAGCACAGAACACTGAGCTGTGATAGCTTACCCAACAGAGATCATTGGAAGATGGGACTCAGGTTGACAAGACAAGGACACAAATGACACCTATAGAGGCAAACATTGTCCAAGGAACCTCCCAGCTGTTACCCTATGCCTGATGGGGTTATTTCACAGCTCAGGATGCTGAGGTGCAACCTGCACACGACTAAGTCTGAGAATGCACTTGGACTGCTGCAAGTCCCTGGGAAACCCCAGCACCATCTCACTCATGGCACCTCTGCTCAAGCAGAGCAGTGCTATCAGGCATGCCACCACCCGGGCTTTGCTCTCCAGTGCAGGAAAACACAAGAGCTCTGCCCAAAATCATTCTTGAAGGGGCAGAGCCAGTCAAAAGCAAGGAAGCGGACCACGAGTCTCCTCACACAGTCAGGCCCCTGCCGCTACAGACAACCACAGGATATTAACCTCTTCCCAAAATTATCAATTTCCATCTCAAAGCTAGTTGTGTGGTTCCCTCCCTCCAAGTGTGCTGCTTGGAATCCTGACTTCCAGCCTGAATGTATTCAGGGCAAGCTCATATCCATTTGTTCTTATGGCAGCACTGTCTTTTAAGTAGCATCTATAGTTGTTCTTTGTCCTTGGTGTTTACCCTTCTGATGTATTTACAGAAGACAAATCACATCTCTCAGCCTTGATTTTCCAAAGCAAAACCAATCAAGCTCTTGCAGCCCCATCTCTAAACAGGCTCTCTTCTTCTCAGTCAAAACTTTTCTCCACATCTGCCCTGGCCTGAATTAATCTCACCTGATTAGACATCATGCTTCTGGAGGAGGCTTTGCTGGTGCCTTGAACAAAGGCATCAGTGCTGCCCCCTCCCTCCCTGCTGAAAATCCTGCAGATTCATCAGTGTTAGCTTTGCCATGGCTGCAGCACATGGGAGGCTTCTGCTAATGCTATGATGAGCCAAACCTACTCTTCTCGTTCCCAGCCACCCACAGGTGAAGAGCACCCAGGGTGGAGATGACCTTCTCCTTCCAGCCTCTTAACATGACACCCACAAATACACAACTCCACATTTGATGCAGTGATGTTTTATGCAATTTCTCTTGATAGGGTCTAATGATGACAATGATCAAACCATATCTAAGATCAAAACAATCTCAACATAGTTCTCTGCATTTATCTGACACTCACAGCCATGGGACAGACCCAGAAAATCAATGTTGGACAGGCACACAGGGAGTTTGCTCTCATTCTCTGACCAGAGAAGAAGGCAGGTGTGACCTGGCCCCAGTGACAATACCAGCCCATGGGATTCCTCAGCACATGGGATTCAATGCATTGGGTGAGCTTTGGCTAAGGCAAGAAGAGGGCCAGAAACTTCCCTGGCCTTCAGTGGTTCTCAAGTTTCACTCACTGTTTGAAAAGATTATTTTTGAATGGTTTGCAGGATTCAAGTAAAAAGCTTATGTCAAACATACAGCTTTTCTTCCATGCATCATTAAAACAGAGGCTACCAGCAAAATTCAGAGCAGTAAACGGTTATCCGCACCAAGACATACAATTTTCTGATTAATGACAGCTCTAGACTCACTTCCAAAGATAACATGTGCTTGCAAAATGCATTTTGATGTAACATATTAAAGAACAATTATCATGCCAAATTTAAAAAAACAACCAAACAACAACCCAGTAGCTTGAGCAAACACTTGAACACTAAGACCAAAAGCAAGTAGGTGCTCTCCTACCTCTGCTGCCAGACAGTGCTACCAGCAACAGTGTTCCAGTATTGCGAGCCCAGACCCAGACCTAGACTACAGGATCCACACGTTGGTAAGAGCTCAAGTGCCTTGAGAGAACCCAGTATCAGGGGAGGAAAAAATGGGTAAAAACCAGTCACTAAAGAGCAAGCCCAATGAGAATCCCACCACTTCTGAGTTCTAAGGTCACTTCCCAAGCCAAGGGATGCACAGGGTGAATTAATCCATATCCCTGGCAAGGGAAGCTATCCAGGGAGAGTGAATGTCGAGGATGTCACCAACTGGCAAGGTGACAGGTGCATTTGCCAGCATATATAACATTTATGCATGGAAAATCTGCAGTGTAAAAAGCCCCTGATGAAGCTTTAACTCAAATGTCATTTCTATTCAAACAGGAAAGCATGATGCCTGCCGGCGCCTCTACATGGACACGGGTGCTCAGCCAAGTTAAGGCTCAGAAAAACACTCAGCATTAACTAGAATGGGTTCACAGCAAGTGCTGAGACTCATCAGAGTGATCAGCAGTCCCCCATCACTGCAGCTATTCAGAAGGAAAGTGGAAATATTTAGGACTTTCTAAGAATAAAAGCAGAGCATCTGCAAAGCCAGATGTACAATGAGCTGCTGGTGATACGGAGAGCAAGAGCTGATGCAAACCTTTGGCAAACACTCCTCTGAGAAGGAAAACTCGGCAGACAGACACAAAGGATGGCTCAGGATGGACTGGGCAGCTGAAATTCCTTTCTGTTCTGCCTGGAGGCAGCAAGACTGGGGTTTCTTTCATGTAACCCCCAAAGCATTAGGAAGGATCTCATATGCTGTGTCAGGCAGCACCCCTTCTGCCTTGGCAAAGGGCTTGCAGAGGTGACACTCAGGAGCATCATGGGAGAGGTTGAAGGGGCTCTTCTCACCCAGTGAGCCTCCAGCACCCACCCAGCATCACCTTTCTGACCCATCCTACTCTCAGCCCCCTGGCTCCAGTCCCATCCTCAGGATCACTCCCACTTCAGGAAGCAGAAAATAGTATGAAAATCCATCAGAGTTGTGGAGTCTGTTCTGAGGGTGCTTTCTGAGGTAAACTTGAACTCTCCCCTTTGACAGCCAGGTGCTGGAGATGCTATAGGTTCCCTGCATGACCCTGGTCACATGCCCTGCTGTATAGCATCCCTAGCCATGGGATTTTGGAAGATGAAGAGCAGCTAAGACCCAAGGTTGGCAAAGAAGACCAAACACCCCAGGAGCTGGCCACCTCTCTGCCTGCAGGGACACAGACCTGCTGCTTGCTGCCGGCAAGGGATAGGCTCAGATTTATTCCACATTTAAACATTTCCAAAACTGGGCATACATGCACCCTTTATCTACAAATCACAACAATCAGTGGATGATATTAAGCCATCAGTGTTGGAAAAGACAAGGGGAAATGATTTAGGCAGTGCTATATATTCAGAAACCTGGAATGAAATTCTTTCCCAGCCGTCGCCAGCTTTGCTGTGCTCTGCTTTTGCTCAAGAGCTGCTTTTTAAGCCTCATGAGTCTCACCACATTCATGGCTGCTACTTGATTTTAAAAATACTTATTTTAATCAAGCTGAACAGAATAAAATGAATAGCACTGGAGGGGGCATGAACCCTGCAGGCTGCTGGATCTGGCCACCTTTGTGTGTCCTAGCCAGGACACTTGAGTAATGAGACTTTTGAGGCAGTAGCAAGTTCAGCTGAAGAAATTAAAGAAACTAAAGAATGGGTTTGAGTCACCTCAGCTGCCAGGGAGGCTGTGGAGGGGCTTGTTTTACGCAGCAGGTTTTGGCATGTTGGGTATGTGCCTTGCTTGCGTGCTCTACTTCCAAGGCTGCTGGAAGGTGCAGGGAGCAGAGAGCATCTGCAGGCAGGGGCTTCACTGGTCCTGGGTCTCAGCTGTTCTTCATCCTCCCAAAAGTCACTTAAAGTATTAAATTGCAAAGCTTGACCCCAGATTTTGAGATCATGAGTCTCAGGTTCTACCCCTTCTGCTGCAAGCAAAGAGCACCTAATTCAGGATTGACCAGCATGAAGCTGGGCCCCGGGAGGAGTCTCCTGGCTTCCAGGACACTTGCCTCTATCCCAGAAAGCACCGGGCAGGGGTAGACTCCTGGGAGAAGGTTTGGTGCAGCTTTCACCACAGCTCAAAGGGACTGCGGCTGTGATTGCACATTGGGTAATTGCATGTGCAAATCGACCACTTACACGGACAATTACCCCACATCACTGGCAGTGCCCAAGCAGCACAGAGGGTACTTCGCAGCCACGTCTCCACGGTGCTGTTCCTCAGTGCAAGAGGAATCAATACAGGCAGAAGGGATGAAAAAGCGACATTCATCCCTGCCTCTTTGTTGTTTTATTCTTTTTAAGGGACAAAGGGACTAATACATGGGGAAAGAACAGCCTTTGCCAGCAGCCACGGCAGGAGGCTGTGGCAGGGACTCCCATGGGCTGCCCTATGACAGTACTTTCTTCTCCATGTCTGAACCAGGGAGTTGAAACAGCTCCTTGATCAGCCTCATACAGCTACAGAAGAGCCCTGCCTGCTTGTGAAATGAACTGGCGCTGGGAGCTGAAGGCCACGTGCTGGAAGCTTCATCCAAAGCATCCAGCAGGAACGTTGCTCTGGCTGCTGCAGCCACAGGCTCCCCACTCCTCACAGAGCTCAGTCTGACAGCATCGCCCTTATCCCTTTTAGGAGCTTTTAGGAAAGCATCTTGGTTTAGATGAGGCAGGGATGGAGTGGGGGACTGCAGCATCCCTTTCTCTCCTGTAACCTACAAATATAGCAAGGCTTCCTGCAGCATATTTCATCCCTGGAATTCAGCACTCAAAACCAAGAAGGAGCAAAACATCCTTAAGGTTTGTTTATGAAGGCTTCAGTGGAGCTAACTCTTTAATACAGCCTTCAACAGAGGGATAAAAAAATAACAAACATTAGAAGTGCTCAGGAAGCAAAGAGAAAAAAAAAGCAGCTTCTCTGTTTCCGAAGAAAGCAGCCTGCCAACCACCTCTGGCCCCAGCTCCTCTCAAATTGTAAGCAAAATACTCTAGGACTGTTTAACTTTCCTACACAGTCTTTTAAGAGGCCAGTTACTGTTACAATGAGCAAAGCACAAACAGGACTCTGCAGACTTGGCCAAGCAGACTTGCCAGAGTCTACTACTCCAGAGCCTGCAGTAACCACAGAGACACATGACCCAAACACTGGATGATGCACAGTCCTGCTCGGAGGGGAGTAGAAACAGGCAGAGCTCCAGAGCCCTGCTCAAGCCCCTGTCTAGAGAAGGCAGAAAGCAACCCTATAAGCACTTACAGCACCAAATTATGTTCTGAGTAAAAGCCTCTCTCCTGGGACATGAATTAAACATTGGGGGTTTATGTTGTTTTGGGTTTGGGTTTTTTTTTTGATGAGCATAGTTTAAAGCACAATTCAATCCATAGGGGAGAATCACAGAACCATTTTGGTTGGAAGAGACCTGCAAGATCCAACCACTAACCAGCACCGCCAGGTCACCACTAAACCATGTCCCTCAGCACCACATCTACATGTCTTTCAAACTCCTCCAGGAATGGTGACTTCACCAGAGAAGGGGAAGGCAGAGAAGGTGCTGGGTCCTAGAGCAGCCAAGGAGACAGCAAGTCAGGGCACTTCTCCATCCCACAGCTCCAATTCACCTATCTGAGCCTCAGTCAACATTAAACTGTAAAAGCTTCTGCACGTTTTTGATGTAAACAAGCATTCATCCTCAATACATCTGCATTTTACACTAGGAGAGGTCGAAATCATATTGAATTACCTTTAGAGGACGAGAGCCAGCTTGCAACGCCTGTTAACCTTCAAGTGTGCTCTTAAAAGCAAACTGTCCAAATCTTCTCCTTTAAACTAACGCAACATAATTATGCCATTCATCACCTTTTTCCTTCGCTTTTCCTCATGCAACTTCCTAATCTACAGCCAAAGCCATGTCTCACTAAACTGAGTTCTGATAATACAGCACTATTCTCATCTCCAGCAAGTTTTACTGTAATTACGGAGATGTGTTACAGACATTACACACACTACAATTAGCGCTAATTGCATTACATTGTCACAAAGAAGTCATTTACTCTCCATGAGCTCATGAGGTTGGTCTGGACAGTTTAACAGAGCTGAGAAGTACTTAACAGCATGCCACAGAAGTGGCCAGCAGCATGGCAGGAGCAAGCCCAGCACCTGAGCAGCTCTTCCAGCCCTCTGCAAACAGTTAATTTGGGGCAAACATGCACATAAAAGGTTTCCCTGCAATGTTAACCTCTGTCAAGTCCAGAAACTTCTCAAGGAATGGGGAGGATGAACTATTACAAGTTTTGGGGCAAGAGCTGGAGGAGAGCAGAAGGGTGCAAATGGGAGAAGAGAAAGCAGGCAGTGGGGGAGGACAGGCTCTGCTTGTATTTAAATCCAGTTTGATCCTTCACCAACTGAATTGGTTTTAACAGGGCCCAGAAGGGAACTGGTCATGCACAGGAAGGAAGAGTCATCGTTTAGTGAGAGGCAAAGCCAACCTTGCAGGAGTCACAGGAGCAGCCAAGCTGCAAGGCTGCAAAACCTCTGTGACTGATAAATGCCTCTTCACATCGAGGCTGCAGGAAGGCAGCTGCATCCGAGGGGAGGTCAGTGCTATTCTCTGCTTTCTGCCCAGGAAGGAGGTGGCTCTGACACACCCAAACACCCATACAGGTGCTGTAGGTGGGCAGGAGATTTGGTGCTTGCTTAAGCAAAGTGCAACTATATTTTGGCATAGGAATTAGGACAGAGTCTGCCCTTCTAAAAGGAGGTCCCATCACAGTGGTGTCTTCATAGAAGCACATCAAGGATAACTCTACCTCCAAAGACGTTGCAAGCTCAACAGGAAAGGCCAGGACAGCTGGAAGGGGAAGGTAGCAGCACCTCCAGGCAGCAGAGCTGGAAGCAGCCCAGCATCTACTACCATGCCTCCCCGAGCCTCTCCAGGTGGAATGTCTGGCCTTGCTTGGGTCTGGTTCTTCATCACAACTAATTCTAGTATAAGAAATAAGGAAGAAATAAAGAATAGAGTTTGGCTTTAGCAGGCTTCAATCCTTTGCCATGCTGCTTCTGTTTATAACCCTACTAGAGCTGATCACACATCCCATCACTGCAGCCCCTAACATTGCTTAGGCACTTCAGAAGGAAACTTTGATCTCTCTCCTAACCCCAGGAGCCAGAGGCTGGAAAGTATGAGCAAGTGACCTCCTGCAGAAAATGGGTTAATAGGGACAGTTAAGAGCTCTTGGCCTTTCTGCCTTCCATCTCTGCCTCCAGACTGATCTTTGAGCCTCACTACCTTTTTTGGCCTCTGTGGCAATGAGTTTCCTAGGCCAAGGATGTTCTTGCAGATCTGACACTTTCTTACTGGTTCTACTGGGCCACTGTTTTGGTTCTCCCAGCTGCTTGGCAGAGGCGTGTGCCATGACCCTGCAGGGCCAGCAATGGACCATAAGCAAAGCCCAACAAGATCTTGCTCCTTCTTGGGGAACACCAGACACATATCAGGTAAAGAGCTTAGCTGGGAGGGTCCCCTGCTCCTTTCCAGGAAAATCCAGTAAAATTGATCTCTAGCTCTATAAAAAGAGGAAAAAAAATCATTGTTTTCCCAAAGGTCTTTGGGGTCTTGGAGCAGGGAGGGGAGGTGAGGGCCAGAGAGTGATTCACATGTCAAACAAATGCAGCTCACTAGCCAGGAGCCAGGAACTTTTCATGTGGATTTCCAGCCTCTGCCAGGAGACTTTTGGGTGCTGGAAGAGCCTTAATTTCAAACCAGGTGCCTCCAAAAGGAAAACACTCAAAAAGGCGAACTTGGGCACTTTCCCGCCAAAAAAAAATAAAACTGCCAAACAAAAAGGTGTATAATAATGAGCGTAATCATGCACATTTCAGTGAACTATCCTCCCTGGCATGCTGCTTTGTGCTCCCAACCACTCACTCCATCATCACCTCACCTAATAGAAACTGAAACCACTGTCAGGGCTAGAGGGAGAAAAGCCAAGCCCAGCACCTGTCAAGGAGCCCCACGGCATGAGTTGGCCAAAATCCACCCTAAACAGCTTATGTTGCCATGCCCTGCTCCCTCCAGGAGCCAAGCACCAGCTGTTCCAGGAGCTATGGAGAGGATCGAAAAGACCACTGTGGTGCAGACAGTGACCACAGCCAGGATGGACAACACTAACAGCACCAAAGCCCAGCCAGCCCCTAGCCTTCACCACTGCAAACCAGCCGTTCCCCTAAATACAACACTCACCAAGGGATGCCATGAATGACAACATAGAGTCACAGGGAGAGTGGAGCCCACCAGGCTTGGCTTACCCTGCAATGACAATGAAGAAGTCCAGGCGGTTCCATGTGTCTCCCAAGTAGCATTTCTTCCCAAAAATCCCCAGAGCGATCATCTTGATGATCATTTCCACAGCAAAGAATGCAAAGATGAAATCATCAAAGCTCTGCAAAAGAAAGGAGGAGGAATATTCCTGCATCGCTGTACACTTGCACCAGGGGAGAGAATTGAGAGACCCTAGCTGAACAAGGTCTCCTCTTGCACCACCAAACAGCTAAAATCACAGAATCACAGAATCACAGAATATGAGGAGTTGGAAGGGACCTCAAAAGATCATCTAGTCCAAACCCCTGCCACAGCAGGATTCCCTAGAAAAGGTCACACAGAAGCGCGTCCAGACAGGTTTTGAATACCTCCAGAGAAGGAGACCCCACAACCTCTCTGGGCAGTCTGTGCCAGGGCTCTGTCACCCTCACTGTGAAAAAGTTTCTACATGCATTCACACGGAATCTCCTATGCTTCAGCTTACAGCCATTGCCTCTTGTCTTGTCACTGGGCTTCACTGACAAGAGCCTGACCCCATCCTCCCAACACACCCTTCACATATTTAAAAGCATAGACGAGGTCACCCCTTAGCCTCCTCTTCTCCAAGCTAAAGACACCCAGCTCCCTCAGCCTTTCCTCATAAGGAAGAGGTTCCAGACCCTTACTCATCTTTGTGGCTCTGAGCTGGACTCTTTCCAGCAGTTCCCTATCCTTCTTCAACTGAGGGACCCAGAACAAGATTCCAGATGTGGCCTCACCAGGGTAGAGTAAAGAGGAAGAAGAACTTCTTTTGACCTACTAACCACACCCCTTCTAATCCACCCCAGAATCCCATTGGCCCCCCTGGCCACATAAGCACACTGCTGGCTCATGCTCATCCTTCCGTCCACCAGGACCCCTAGATCCCTTTCCCCTTCACTGCTCTCCAACAGCTCAGCCCCCAATCTATACTCATACATGGGGTTGGTCTTTCCCAGGTGCAAGACTCGACACTTGGCCTTATTGAATCTCATTAAATTTCTCCCTGCCCAGCTCTCCAGCCTGTCTAAAAGTCTCTCTGAATGGCAGCACAACCCTCTGGTGTGTTAGCCGCTCCACCCAGTTTAGTGTCAGCAGCAAACTTGCTGAGAGCACACTCTGTTCCCTCAGCCAGGTCGTTAATGAACAGATTGAAAAGTACTGGTCCCAGTACTGACCCCTGAGGGACTTCACTAGACACAGGCCTCCAACTAGACTCCATCCCATTGACCATGACTCTCTGACTTCTGTCCTTCAACCAGTTCACAATCCACCTTACTACCCAATCAGCCAGACCACACTTCCTCAGTTTAGTTTCAAGGATGCTGTGGGAGACAGTGTCAAACGCTTTACTGACATCAAGATAAACCACATCCACTGCCCTACACTCATCTATCCACCTGGTTATGTCTTCATAAAAGGCTATCACGTTGGTCAAACATGACTTCCCCTTGGGAAACTCATGCTGACTGCTCCCGATGACCCCCTTATCCTTGATATGCCTAGAGACAGAGTCAAGGATAAAGTGCTCCATCACCTTTCCAGAGATGGAGGTGAGGCTGACCGGTCTATAGTTACCCGGCTCCTCCTTCTTGCCCGTTTTGAAGACTGGAGTGACATTTGCCTTCCTCCAATCCCCACAGAGGCGGCACTGAGAGCAGCCCCATGCCTTTCCTCAACCCAGACTGACCAATAGCAGTCATGGTGCTGGGAGAAAGGGACAAGAGTATTTTGGTCCCTACTTTCACTAAAACTCAAAGGTAGCCCCCCCCAAACACTACAAGCAAGGCTTGGCTATGCTGAGGCTGGCACAGAGTGGCAGGAGCTTTGCCTGATGAGACTATGCATTCACACACGAGCACCACAATCAGCATTTTTTAAGCACTGGCGTGACAGGCAGCACAGGCAGGACTTAGCCATCTCAGGCCATGAGGTGACCTCTGCCCCAGCTTTGTCCTTCCCACTCCCCATCGCCCCAGAGCTGCCATTAAAGTAAAAGCAGAAGCCAGACCCATACCTGGAGGATCCTGCAGCGCGGCGAGTCACAGGCGATGTCCTCGCAGGGGTGGAACATGCCCAGCGTCACGCAATTTAGCAGGATCACCAGCATGCTCACCCTCTCGAACCACCTGCACGGCATTTCGTCAAGGAAGCCATAGACCCATATGAGCACCCGCAAGCAGCCACCATGGAATCAGAAAAGTTATTCTGGTCTTTAAGGCAAGGTGCACACCAGCTTCTCTAGGTGACTTGACCTGGTTTATGATGGAAAGCATCCCTCATGCTTACATACCTGCATAGCAAACCAGCAGCATATTCTCCCCATACTGGTGTTAGTGGCTACAGATAGTGTGAAAACTGCTATAAAATGGAAGTTGCGTGGCAAGAGTGCTGATGTGATGGATTAAAGAATCAATTTAAAAGAAAGATACCAACTTTTAGAAAAAAACAACAAAAAACCAAACCCACATCATTTAGTTTCTTCTCCTGGCATTTTACATTAACAATGTTACCATTTTCTATTAGCCATGTCACAGCTTATCGCAGGGGCATTTCCCTGGAGTCACTTCTTGAACTTTTCATTCCCAGTCCAAATTAAGACTGTCAAAACTGTTAACCAACTGCCTAAAAGTCTTAAGACTTCGAGGACCAGTATAGTCCATCCTCTGCCATGACTGCTGCCTATTGGAGCAATTTTAAAGAGACAGACTTTGAATGCTGTTACTTTGGGGGCAGAACAAAGTACGCTGCTGAAGAAAATCCTTATCTGGATGGCTCAAACCTGCTATCCAATATTTTCCCTCCTTCTAGGAGGCATTTCCAGGAGGCTCCTGACTGCCAGGGGCACAGAGATGTGAAATCCAGGAGCAGGTGCAACACGATGCTGGGATTATCTTCCAGCCCAGCACAGAAAGCAGCCCATCAACTGCCACAACCCACAGCCAGTCAGGGACATGCTCCTGCCTGGGAATAGGCAGCAGCTTCCAGGCTCTAGGAAAACAAGCACAGCCCTTGTCAGACAAGAGTCTTCATTGTGATGCAGTGACGGATGGTGTTTGGGAGCATTACCTGGCTGAGGAAGAAGAGGCGAGGATGTATTCCCCCCTGCTGGAAGCGTGGGGCTGGAGCTGGCGGCTCCTGCCACCCATCCTGGGCAAATTCCTGGGAAATCACACAGGGCTGAGCATAAGCTTGGTCGTCAGCAATAATCAGAATAAATGCCTACAAGATACCAGGATAGACATTCGAACTGTCAGGTTGGGGTTATGGTCTTACTATTTATCCCAAATATAGAACTGTGGGGGCAGGTGTGGAAGGGACAGCAGCTGGAGAGGATCTGTAGGCACTCGCCTCCTGCTCCACAGGATCGGGGGCCTGGAAAGCCCAAATCCAGGCTGGGCAATGACGGGATTGAGCAGCCCTGTGAGGAAGCACTGATAGGTAAAAAGCCGGACATAAGCTGGCAATGTGTCCTCACAGCCCAAAAGCCAAACAGGTCCTGGGCTGCATCCCCAGAAATGTGGCCAGCAGGTCAGGGAGGTGATTCTGCCCCTCTGCTCCGCCCCTGAGGACACCTCATCTGAAGTGCTGGGTCCAGCTCTGGAGTCCTCAGCACAGAAGAGACATGAACATGTTGGAGCAGGTCTGAAGGAGGACGCAAAGACGACCAGGGCGTTGGAACCCCTGGAACCCCTCTGCTGTGAGGACAGGTTTTTCAGCCTGGGGAAGAGAAGGCTCCAGGGAGACCTTACTGTGGCCTTTCAGTACTTTAAGGGACCTAGAAGAGAGATGGGGTTAGATACATATCGCATCCCGAGCTGCATCAAAAGAAGCATGACCAGCAGATCAAGAGAGGTGATTCTGCCACTGCACTCTGCTCTGGTGAGACCTTATCTGGAATACTGTGTTCGGCTCTGGAGCCCTCAACACAGAAAGGATGTAGACCTGATAGAGCAGGTCCAAAGGAGGGCTACTAAAATGATCAGGGGGCTGGAACACCTCCCCTACGAAGACAGACTGTGGGAGCTGGGACTGTTCAGCCTGGAAAAGAGGAGGCTTTGGGGGGACCTAATAGTCACCTTCCAGTACCCGAAGGGAACTTACAAAAAGGCTGGAGAGGGCCTGTTTACAAAGGCCTGTAGTGAAAGGACAAAGGGTAATAGTTTTAAATTAGAGAAGAGTAGATTTAGATTAGATATTAGGAAAAAGTTCCTTACCATGAGGGCAGTGGAACACTGGAACAGGTTGCCCAGGGAGGTGGTTGAGGCCCCGTCCCTGAAGGCATTCAAGGTGAGGCTGGACAGGGTTCTGAGCAACCTGATTTAGTTGGGGATGTCCCTGCTCACTCTAGGGGGGTTGGACTAGATGGCTTCTGGAGGTCTCTTCCAACCCAGATGATTCTATGATTCTATATAAGGAAGAAATTCTTTACTGTGAGGGTCAAGAGTCATTGGAACAGGTTGCGCAGAGAAGCTGTGGATACCCTATCCCTGGAAATGTTCAAGGTCAAATTGGATGGGGCTTTGAGCAATCTATTCTAGTTGGAGGTGTCCCTAGAAGCCCATGGGAGAGGGGTTGAAAGCAGTTGGTCTTTAAGATCCCTTCCAATCCAAACCATTCTATGATTCTATAATCCCTATCCCATGCTCCCCACGCCCTAAATCCCCTTCCAGGAACAAACAATCCACAGGCAGGAAAACAGACAGTGGAAGGGGGGACCTGTGAAGTGGGAAGGCATTTTATTTGCTGATGGCAAGGGTTTTTTCCCAGCTTTAACCACAGACCCACTTATCAGCATATCGCTCCCTTAAGCAAATACATTTCAGTCCAATATAACACTTCACCCTGATTACATATTCCTGGGACAGGAACCCTGGCATGCCGAGGGCAGTATGTTTATGTGCAGCTGAAAGATCAGAAAGTTGCAAGGGGGGTTACATTTTTTTTTTCCAGCCTAATGAAACTTCAAGCTCTTTCTTCTGCTAATGGGATTTTCAGAGGCACACAAAGTCCTGATTGCTACTGCTTTTTACCAACTCTCCTTTGAGTTGAGAGACTGACAAAGGGAAACTCTTCAAGTAGCAAAAGCGGAAGGTGCTTCACTGAATGCCGCTTGCTGCCACTGCATGGGCAGTGAAAGGGCAAAGGGGCTTTGGGAAGTAGCAGAGACAGTGTTGGTCCTCAGCCAGCAGCAAGGGCAAGGGGCAGCAGTGGCATTGTTGGTGAGTCTGGCCCCACTGCCATCTCCCCACTGCTGAGCTGAGCTCACAGTCCACATCACAAGATGCCTTGGGGGGTCCTGCCCCTGTCTTGCACCAAGCAGGTGGGATATGGAGGGCTGATGTTTAAAAGAAATGAATAATGGGGTTCACATGCTCACAGCAGGTTATTACCCTGTCTGTTCCATCCCATGGGTGTCAGAGAAGACACCCTGCTCCTCAGGGTCACCCGCTTACCCCAGCTTATTCTGAGAAATCCACATTTTTGCCATCAAATGGGTCAACACAGCTGAAATCCTCACAGATCCTTTTCAGCTGAAAAACTAAAACAAAACCAAAACAAAAAACTGTTTCTGGCACACAGCAATATCCAATAATGCATTTGTTGTAAACTGACTCTTAAAATTCATAAAATAAAAAGCACCCACAAAAAAAAAAAAGGTGGGAGGAAATATCCAGAAGTCCTACTATGAACAGGAGCCTTTGCACAGAGCAAAAGCCCTCAGCCCTTTCTTACCACAGACAATCCCCAGGCTCAGTAGAGCCTGACCTTTCATAATTAAGAGACAAGAGCCCTAGATTCAATTAGCCAGCACTACCCAGCTTAATATAATCAAAAGAGAGAGATATTGCATTATGCTTGCTATGATTTGGTTGCAGAAGTTTGGATCAAATTCACCAGCAAGTAAATTAAATGAGAAGCTGTTGCTTAAGGGGAGCAACAACCAAGAGGACGACAGGCATGATGCTTGGTCCATCAGCAGCCAAGGCTCTCTCCAGTGCCAAGCCAGAGTGCACACACCACTACCGGTGTGCTCTTTGGCTTGGGGATGGGGAGAGCAGGCACCACCATCCTGGAGCATCAGACATGCCCAGAGGTGATGGTCCCGTTCCTGGGGTGGGGGGGTGGCAGGCACCCGTGCTGACGGTCAAGGGGGGTTATGGAGGGCAGCATTTGGTGATGCTTTACAGGGACCCATGTTCTTCCACAGGTTTAATATTTATTTCTTCCCTTGGTGCTCTGCTGCTTCCAGGTGGCTTCTGCCATTTCCCCTCTCCTTCTCCTCTGCACCCCCCTCTCTCTCTAGCAGCTCCTTCCCTGACCCCTTCTCCAGCTCTCCCTAAGCAGTGCTGGGGCTTCAGCAGTGCACCAGCTTCGAGACAACAGGCTGCCATCCTGCCATCACCAGGAGGACCCCTCAAAAGCACAGCAGAGCTCCGCAGGACAGGTGAGGACTGATGCCAGGCAGCCCTGCAGCACCAGGAGCTGCAAACTTGTATCCTGCAATAAAACCTGACCACAGAAATGCACAAAACCACCTCGATCCAGCCAGGTGACACCTTGGCTCTGCTGTGTTGCCTGTTTTCTATGGCTAGGAGATGTTAGTCAGACACATGGCCATGGTCATGAGCAGGTTCCCCAACGCCACCCGCAGTCACTTCTCTTGTGCCAGGCAAAGCCTTCACTCGCCAGAACAGCAGCTGATGTTTGTCAAATGTGCAGCAAGCACCAGCGAGGCCTGGACATTTTTGTGCAAATGTAATGTGGAAATTAGGCTGAAGTGACAGCCTCCCCCTGCAGTGTCACCAAGTCCCACCAGCTTAGGAATGACACTGGGATAAGCTGCAGACACTAACGAGAGCAGAGTTTTAGGCTTCATTCATATTATCAATTCCAGAAATAGCCCCTTTGACAGGAGCATAATGGAACTTCCAGGGTCTGGCTTTCGAGGGGGCAGGAGGAGGCAGGGACTAAAATCCTAAAACATTAATTCAAGCCGTTTGCAAGGGAAGTTAGAAGTCCTCAGAATTAATCTGCCTCACAGATGGAAATTATAAACCTTTCCCAGCTTCACCTCTGACTGCACCAAGCCAACAGCAAAAGGCTCTTCATGTCATACCCAGTTGAAAGGTCACAGCCTTCTCATCACAACCCTGGACTTTTAATTGGATTTATTAATTTTCTTCCTACCATATTCTTTCAAAAGCAGAAATGGAACCTGCCTTTTGCTTTTAGCATTTGCAGGAACCATTTGCATCCCTTTGGATGCTGCATGCCAGAGGTGCTCTCAGAATCCCATGTGGCTAAGACCAATGGCATCCTGGCTTGTATCAGGAATAGTGTGAGCAGCAGGAGCAGGGAGGTGATCTTGCCACAGTACTCGGCACTGGTGAGGCCACCCCTCGAGTACTGTGTGCAGTTTTGGGCACCGCAGTTTAGGAAGGACATTGAGGTACTGGAGAGGGTGCAGAGAAGGGCAACTAAGCTAGTCAGGAGTCAGGAAAACAGGCCTTATGACGAGAGGCTTAGGGAGATGGGGTTGTTTGGCCTGAAGAAGAGGAGGCTGAGGAGAGACCTTATCTACTTGAGACCTTCAGCTACTTGAAAGGCCATTCTAGGGAGGCGGGTGTTGGCCTCTTCTCCCTTGTGACTAGTTGACAGGACTAGAGGGAATGGGCTTAAGCTGTGCCAGGGTAGGTTTAGATTAGATATTAGGAAGAATTTCTTTACTGAAAGAGTGTCAAGATATTGGAATAGGCTGCCCAGGGAGGTGGTGGAGTCACCATCCCTGGAGGTTTTTAAGAAGAGGATAGATGTGTTTCTTCAGGGGATGATTTAGGGATAAGAGTAGTGTAGGGCTATTGGTTGGACTAGATGATCTTGAGGGTCCTTTCCAACCGTAATGATTCTGTGTACTCAGTGAATCCACTTTCCCAGCTTGCAGCCGAGTGATGGCAGGGACCTGCCCTGGTGTGATCCTGACACAGTCTCTACCCTGTGGGTTTGCCCTCCCAGGTGCTTTTCCAGGTGTGGTACCTCACCTCCCTCCAGGGAGGATGAGATGGAGCAGAGAAGATGTGGCAGGTTTAAAGCACTTCCTGTAGCACCTTGGCTCCACATCAGCAACTAAACTGCTGTTTTCTGCCGAGGTGGATAACCCACTGTGGGCACACTCATCACATGCACGTGATAGAGCGTGCAGCCCCTGTTTCACACTCCACAGGGATTCATCCCAGGCGAGGCCATTCCTGGAAAGCAAAGCCAAGGGCACTCTGGTGGGGCTGCAGCAAAGGAGTTTAGAAATTCAAACATTAATCAGAGAGCACTTCAATGATGTGCCTAGTGCCTGCCCCATCCCAGGTCTCTGCATCTGGAAGCCTGGGAGCCAACATGACCCTGCTGAGCCACATGTAGCCTTGACATCCCCAACCACAGGCTCTCAGTCAGGAAAATGCCAGGCAGGAGTGTCCTTGCCTCATCACTGCTCTGCAGCTCTTCCAAACCTCTTCACAGCACAGACAGTCCCAGGAGGTTATTTTAATTCATGCAGCTTCATAATTAAACCTGGGAAACCAAACCAAGGCAATTGCTCACGCCAGTATTTTTCGGAAATTTCGCCTCTAATTTTTTGTCTCTTGCAGATGTTCAAGAGGATGTACCAGCAGCTCCTTCCCTCTGCCATGAAACAGATGCACTCTGCTCCCATCCTGGTGGGACCACAGCCACACAACAGTCCCCAAATCTCCCATGATGCATAATGGCAACCGTAAAGCCCAGAAGAGAGGGAAAGGAGGTTCAGGGAGTAATCATCTTAATCATCTTCCCTTTTCCTCCCAAACATTTAAATACTGCACTGTGGACTGCTGGCAAGAGACGCTCTCCTCTGCCTCGGAAACGCAGCCATCTCTCAAGCAGGGTGTAGGGTTTGCTCAGTAGCATGAAGGAACCCTGCTCAGCCACCCAGGGGATGAAAGGAAGAATGACGCTGTATTTAGATGGAATGGAGTGTCATAAAAAAGATGTTTTGTCAAAAATAAAAAAAAATCCTGACAAGGTTTTTATTTGCCTTACTGGTTTGGAATTGTTTCCCCATAACCTTTTAGATTTGTACTTTAAGGGTTTTTTTCCAGCAACCCAGAGTTTAAAATATTATTGCTTAAAGAGAGAAAATAAATGAAGATTAAAAAAAAAAATCCTGCAAGCTGAGTGTCTTGAATAATCTCCAGGAGCTGGAGCTTTTAAGAAAAGCCCTACATATCGCTTGCAATTAACTCCTCAGCTGGGAGGACTGGGCTGCTGGCAGCCTGGATGTGGGACCAGTGGCTGTGAAAACAGGTCCTTTTAAAAAGTAAAATAAAATGTCAAGCAAGAGCACTTTAGGCTGAAATTATTCTGGCGTCTCATCCCAGTCTCTCTTTCCTTCCTTGCGCTTGTCTCAGCACCACAGAGCAGAGACCAAAACACAACCCAAAATGGATTCATGCAAAGGACAGGGTCAGCACATGGCCCCCAGCCCCTGGGCAAGCAGGATGGGTTGGCGTGGGAGACTCCCGGGATCAGACCTCACCAGCTATTTCACCAACTGATGTCAAACACTGATACCCTGACCATGTCTACCCTGCATCACACAAAGAGAAGAGTAAAGGAGAATGAGGTGCAGCCTCACTTGCCCAGACAGACCAGCAGAAGCTCCAGAGCCCCTCGACTTCCCTCCCTCACTAGTTTATCACCTTCTGCTGACATTTGGGCAGCTCAGGGATGGGCTCCCCTCCCACTCACCCCACCAAAGTGGGGCCAGGGAGGCGGGAGTGTGCCTGAGCACACACGTGCCTGTCCCTGTCCTCCTCCTGGCTCCCAGCTCAGCCTCCACACCAGCCATCACCTCCCATGACAGAGCCCCAGGGATGTGATCCCTCCCAGCAGCTCACGTGTGGCATTAACAAAGATGTTGTTGTGAGCAGTAAAATCCTTCCTAGTGGACTCCTTCTCTGCAGGAGGGACCCAGGGGTACCAGTTAAAATACACTAAATATACCAAAATTGTTGCTGGTGCTCAATAATGTATTTAAGATCTTTTCTCTCACCATGCCTTATGAAGTGCACAGTAGACAGGCACTTAACTACTAAATATGTATATTTTTAAACTCACTCACTGTGAAGTGTCCTTTAATAGCTCCTGCCCTTAAAGCTTGTCAGAGCAGAAGAGGCTGCTCACTGGGATGGGTCCACAACATCCTGCAGTCCCCTCATCACAATGCACAACCCCAACCGTAGTCCAGGACAGAGGAAGACCTACCAAAACCCAGGTCAATGCTGCAACATGGGCAGATGCATCTTCCCCTCATGCTCAGGCAGAAAGGCACTTCGTGCTGAGTTGCAGAGCCTTCTCTCTCTCACCAAGAGACTCAGGATATGTGGAATACTACTAAGTTTCTACCATACATGATTCAGCTTGCTGCCTAACTCAAGACAAAAACTGTTATGCAAGGTTTCCTAAACAAGTTGCAGTAAAATCTTTGTAACATCCTACACCGACACATAGTTGGGATATGCCACATACTTGTCTTATTTTGTTCCTTCTTTGTCCTTTTTTTAGTCTCCTTCTACTTTTTCCCCCTTGGAAGTACGCTGGTTCCCATGGAAACAGTGATGTTATGGGTATGGACAGAGCTTCAGTGACGTCCACAAGTTCAGTATAAAAGCAGATTTATGTAACAGTTGGTGAAATGAAGGAACTGAAGAGCTGGCTCTGCACAGCCACACATGTGGCATCAGTGTTGCCATGCCAGGGATGCTGCACTGGTCAGGCAGGTTCACACCAAAGATGGAGAGAACAAGAGGGCAGGAAAGACAGGAGGAGGTGCCACACACATGGATAGGTGGATCAGGATGCAACTTGCCCTAAACACACACATATATATAATGTTAATCATTGCTTATTTCTATTTTTCTCTTCATATTTTCTTATATTACTGTGGAGAGCATCTCTCACCCTTCACTGCTGGAGCAAAGGACAGATGGAGACAAGGGTACCAATCCTGGGTACAGAAAACCTCGTCCCTGCATTCTCCCGGGAGTGGCAGGAGGGCAGCTCGGTCCTTGCTGCTGCTCCAGCCCCAGAAGTCAGCCAGAACCGAGAACACAGAGCAGCGAACCTACCCTGGTGCTGGTAAACACTGCCCCTTCTCCATGGCCAGGGAAGAAGATCCACTCCAAGGCAGACCTCCTCAAAAGGCAGCATCTCTGGGAGGCTCATAAAGGCTTCAAAGCCTGAGCAAAACATGCACATTTCCTCTTTTTGTGAGCCTGTGATTTAAATCCCTTCATAGGGCAGCGTACAGATGGAGGGGACGTCTCTTTTCCTCCACCTTCATTGGTCCCCCAAGGAAGAAGCCCAAACAGCTTCCAGAATGAGCCACTGCCATGCCCAGAGTCTTGCCACCTCAAATCCCCTCTTCCCCCTGCAGAGGCTACATTGGCAGGCACCATGCCATACAGAACCAAACATCCTTTCCCCTCCCCCCCCCCCCCAATCAATGCACTAATAAAGCCGAGGAAGAGACAAGCTGATTACAGCCCTGCTCCATCCCAGGCACATGCTGGCGAGAACAAGCCTGTGTTAATTGTCCTGGCAGCTCCTCCACTTCCCGTATGATCCTTGACATGCTCCAGGAAGGCTGTGCTCCCAACTGCCACTGCATTAACCTCCCTTGGACAGCAAAGCCAGTGCACGTCCCTGTGGAGCAAGAATATTTCCTCTGGAGGCAAAATATTCCCTGTGAGCATCAGCACCATGCCCAGTGCAGGTGATAAAGGCTCTCTCCCTCCACCCTGGGGACGACCCCATCTTGTGTGGGGTACAGACCCTCTCAGCCCCCCAAACCCTGCCAGCTGACAGCACAAGCTCAAACCCAATCCCACTCTATTTAAATATACACAAGGCGAGAGCATGGAAGATTTGTCTGCAGTACATGATGTCAGGAGCTGCAAAGGGGAGTACAGGAGAGAGGACAGCTCTGAGGAGTCACAAACAGCTGCTGGTTAATTCAGTGCTTCCCTAATTGCCTGAACAAGCGGGCAGCAGGACAGTACCAAGACGTGGTAACCAAGCAAGGACCACAAAACCCAGTGAACACGAGGCAAGGCAGCAATTACAGCCCATCCTCGCATTCGCCACAGCAATCCTGACTGCAGCTGGAGCTCAGGCAGAGGAGAGGGAATTCCCTCTGCTGACTGAGGGCCAGAGAAACCTTGGAGGGATGAGCTGTTAGTGAGAAGCTGGGACACAAGCTAGCTAAACAAATCAGCTCCATCTCCACCTGCAAAGAACGACTGTTTTCTACCCCTACGTCCCTCCCACAGCCCATTCCTGTCCATCTGCAAACATCCGGGTGAGAGAAGCTTGAGGACAGGATTGAGCACTGGGGAAATTAGAGGACAAGGCAGGAGGAATGTGCATCCCGCACTGGTGGAGCATCCCACCCTGAGGCACAACATGGCACAGCCCTTATCCTTGACAAACTCACAAAGCCATTACCAAGGTTTCCAGAAAGGGGAGCAGGCACTGGGGCATCGAAACACCCTTCCAGCTGCCCTCTCCCACCAAGCAGGGAGATGTGTCCACCTCACCAAGGCAAACACCTTCCAAGGCCTTCAGAGAAGCCTAAATTCTGGGGTTTGCCCCAGATGGCAGCTGGGGGCTCAGCAAATGAAAAGGAAAGACAGTGGACATATGCAGCATGATTCCTGGCTGCATCAGCTCCAGGATGAGCCGAAAGCCCCCGGCTCCCAGTCACATCTGCTGCAGCTGAGCCCTTCACATTCCCAGCCCCGGATTTTAGTTGCAGAAGGGTATGAGTTCAGAGCCCCTGAGGAAACCTGGCCAAGCCCTGAAAAAGCTTAGAGGAGAAATCCAAGGACAAATCCAGCATCCTTTTAAACCCATAGACCAAGACAGAGCAGAAGGGATGAAGAGACTAGCATCGCTTCTCCTCAAGGGTGCAATTGGCTTAACAACTGTTAAAGCAGAGATAAGGGGCCGCAGACCCCATGACCCCACAGCCTTCTCCCTTCCTTTCCGCTGGCCCTAGTGTCGTAACCTGACCTGCCTGAGCTGCTGTAGCAGAAAGGATAACCAAGGTAATAGCATCCTTTGGGGCAAACCCTTCTCCAGGTGTCAATGGGAGCTGTGCCCAACTACCAGGGAACCAAGCCCTTTCCACTGAAGTTTGTATTAGCCAACACTGGGCATAACTTTCTATGCAAAGCTTTGCTGAAGAAATACAGCTTTGAGGCAAGTCAAACTACCTGCAAATTTTTGTGTATGTTTTATTACTTAGCTTCAAGTTGGGGGAAAAAATATTAAAGAAATGATGCTTATTAAGTCTGAATATGATGCTTTTCCAACTGGTCTGCTTCAGCATTTCACACCTAGAGCCAGCATTTCCATTCTAAGAAACATCAACATAAACTACAGTATTTTGTTTCAGGTTAAGTACTTAATTAGACAGGAACCATCTTGCACACTTCAGGTTTTGAAGTCTGCTATCAAAAAAGTAAGAAAAACAGTTTTTCACTGTAAGCAGTACAAAGCTTTCAACAGCAGGGACAAGCATTAAGGAGGTCAAGGCCACGCCAAGTCTCAAACCTGCTGCCTTTCCCTCTGCATGGAAGAGGTTGCTTCTGCCCACGGCACTCAGGGAAGGAGCAGCCAGTTCATGACTGCAGCAGGCAATGCTCAGCGAGAACCTCTCCAAGAGATGTTCAAGCAACGAGTTGCACCCATGTGCCTGACTCAGTTCCTGAGGTGTCTACAAGCAACGTTCGTCTGCGTGAACTAAAACATCTTGATGCCACGTCAAAATACCGCAGTGACTCAATGTGACTAGAAGCCGTCACGGGTGCATGGTTTATGCAGAACAACTGGGTGCAGCAAGCTGCTCTCCCCAGGTCTGAGACATTGTAGGGAGAGAGAGTTGGAGCAGGCTGGGGGCTCAGGCAAGGCTTGCTCCCCAGCACCTGCCCATACACTTGGTCTGATTGCTCGCTGCATGCCCAGGAACTCATGAATTAGCATCTCACTGGCACAGGAGAAGAAGGTCCCAGGATGCTCAGGAAAAGCCGCAGACAAGTCATTTGACCACTTCAGGAGCCTTAAATCAAATGATTTCTAACATTTCCGATCTCCTCAAAAGCTTAATGAAAAATGCACTGAAAACCCTAGGTTCCTTAATCGCCTGCGCATCACCTGATCACTTGCTTTGACTTGAAAATAGCCACAAGGACAACCTCTGGTAATCCAAAACACCCTCTGAGTCGTTCAGCCCCAGAACATGTGATCACCTCCTCGCTGGAAACCCATGGCCAGCACTGCTTGCAGCAGAGCTCTCAGTGGGCACCAACTCACAAGCAGTTTTAAGTCACAGAGTCCTGATATTCAGCCTCCACCCATCCTGGCATTTAATTATGGGTTCAAGGTGCAAAAATCAGCTCCAACCACTCACAAGGCTTAACAGGCAGCAGAAAGGACCTGCTACAAAGCCAGTCTTTTGGTTTGACACACCAGCAAACACAACTGCCATTCCTAAAATCCAGCTCTGGACTCGAATCTCAGATTTTCTTTTTGCCCCCTTCTCTGGATATGAGTCATCTTTAACAGGCATCTCTAGCCAGCATGCTGCTCCCAATGAGCTGCTATTGATTTACTCCATGTGCGGACAAGCTTATTGGGGAATAGGGGCGCCTTGTTCCTGTTCCAGCATCCGAGTGTCTCTGCACATGGAGTTAATTAAGAAAGAGCTCTGCGTAGAGGCAAGCTCTCATCATGCCCCATCACCTAACAAAGGCACTCAGCCCAGCTCCAGCACCTTCCACATTCCCACCCCAGAGCCCAGCTGGTGCTCAGCAGGTGGGACCAGTGCTGTGGGGTTGAGATGCCAGCCCCAGGGAAGCACCCTGCACCCCTGCAGCACATCCCCAACCCAGACACAAAGATGGGCCCTCCCTCAAAGCTTTTCAAAGGTCAGTGCCTCCCAGCTTGCACTGTGCTCCAGCAGGAGGCTGTAATGGGAGCAAAGCACGCTTTAAATATTAATGTGGAACAAAAGAATTTCCACAAAATAAAAATTGCCATTTCTTTTCCATTAATAACATATTACAAGCCTCAGAAAGAGGCTGCAGGCTCCAGCTATTGCACTTTGCTGTCCTATCTCCCTCTCCATCACAGCCTTGCCATCCCCTCCTGCTCCCCCTGCACCTTTCACTTAGGATATCTGCAGCAAAAGCTCTCCAAAAAGGTTGAGAAAGTTCAAACTTGCCCATCTCAGCCCATCGCTGGTAACACTCTCTGACGCCGTGTGATTTCATCATTTGCCCTATAATGCAAAATGGCTGTTCTAATTCTAACTAATAAAGTGAAAAGCAATAAAGAAGCTGAAAATAAAGCCATCAGGCATGAGACTGATCTGTGTTTGTTTTCTTCCTAATTCCATTATTGCAAGCTCTAAACATTACCGCTCCCTCATTAACTCCAGTTTCCCTTTGAACCCCAGAGACTGGGCCCTAATGAACCTTGCAGCCAGAAGAAGGGGTTTTAAACCACAACAGCAGTAACATGGACAGAAACTCAGGTTAGAGCACCTCAGAGGGTTAATATCTATCTTTTCCTCTGTCTTCCCCAAGGAGACAAGATATTTTGGCTGAGGACAAGAGGTGTGGAAGTGCATGCATGCACAGAGCTGAGTGGGACATGAATGCTTCCAGGCACTCACTATCCATTTACACCTCATAAAATTCTCATTGCTTTTGCCTGGAACAAGTGCAGTGACTGCACCAACACTTATTAAAAATACCAGAACATTCTACAGCAGCTGGCTGAAGTGCATGGGTAGCACGGGTCCATCACGCATCGGGAGCACTTGATGGTCAGGAGGGAACACAAGCAGGTGTGTCAAATGCCTCATTTTATGATGCAGGAGATTTGGGGGTAATTTTGGTCTCCACTGCAACACTGCAAAGCGCAATAAAATCAAGGCCCTTGGAGCTCTGTCCTTCCTCATGTCCCTGTACAGGGCATCACTCTCGGATGTCCCCATGCTTCTTAAGAAGTGTCGAGGCCTGGGGCCTCCCAGTGATGATTTTCAACCAGGATGGCCTGGGGAGACCTCCCCAGCACAGAGCCCCTTCCCTCAGCCCAGTCACAGGAACATCCTACTGGTGCTGCCCACCACACGGAGCCCAGGGCACTGCTGCAGGCAGGGGATGTCAGGTTTCCCTGCCTTCACCTCTTAGCCAAGGACAGGACAGCGAAGAGCTCAGACTTCATTTCCCCACATGCACCCCATGCTGAGGGGCTGTGAGCTCCTGTCACCCCCAAAGTAATTCCTAGTCCTGTGCCTGCTCCAACACTCCTGCCTTTGCCTGCAAATAGTTGCTCTGACCATGCTCAAATGCTCTGGAGATGGCAAGCACTGCCAGCAAATACATTAGCAAGAGTAAAGCAGCTGGAGGAAAGGAGACTGGCTTTGTACATCTTGCCAGATTGCTTTTCGCCTGCCTTTCCTCTCAGCAACTGTAAATAAGGAGCACTGAGCTGGATTAGAGGTTACTGCCCTGATCAAGGGTACTTCTACGTATCCTAATTCACTTTCCCCTGATCTGGCGTTTCCCATCTCATCTGTGCTGCAGCCATGATTCCTGATGCCCTGGGTGACAGCAGGCCAGGAGGTGTATTTTGGACACTCCAGGGAGATGACATCTCTAAACGACAAGAGAGCGAAAGCCGGTGGCTTTCCCCCGAGAGCACCCGCTTGTGAGGAGATGAGCACCCAGAGGGTCCTTTGTGTTGCCCATCTCCACTAAGACATCTCCTGCTTCCCGGTAATGGGCACAGTCCTGCGGCACAAAAGATAGTGCCACAGACTGACTGAAATATGGAGGGAGCAAAAGAACAGGCATGGGGGCACTGGGCAGCAAGAGGAAAGCAAATGTGAAAGCCTGGGTTGCCTTTTCCACAGCAGTGCTGCTGGGTGCCCAGAACCCCACTTCCACTGTGGACAAATACTGACACAGCTCTGCCTGCACTGTGGCTCCCCAGGACTCTGCCAACACCAGCACCACACAATCTCAGTAGGAAGCAAAGGAACTGGATTCGTGCTTTGTCCCTGCCCATCACCCTGTAAGCTCCATTCCAAAGAATGTAGATTTGGGATAGAGGAGTCTTGTGAGTATCTTCCAGACCTGGGACACACTCAGCTTGGCTATTCCTTTTCAGAGGGAGGCAATTATGTAGGAGGACAAGCTAAGCACAAACCCAAAATAATGCAAGCTCTGCAGTTGCTGGGGCTGGGACCAGCCTCAGTCACAGGAAACATTCATTGCAATTCTCACTCATCCCATTTTGCAGGCAGACCCTGATCACAAAGGAGGGGTTGGTGTCATATCCATATAATTTTAATTTGCTCATGCCCAGAGAGGAGTACCAGTGAGTTCAGGTCTGTTCAAGGGGGACAAAAGATGGGTATTTTGCCCCCTTCTCTCATCACCACCCTGCCACAGACCTGCTGGCACATCCCTGGGGCTGGGCTGTCACTGCATCTTCCCCTGCACTGCAAGCTGCAGGGCTCAGGGAAGCAGCTTCCCAGCCTGGGCAGGCATTTTGGAAACAGCTCCCGCCTCCTGGTGTGACATGTCGGCCCCTACCTATCCCCAGGTCCAGCTTGTTTAGCTGTAGGATCCCAGATGAGCCCACCTATTTCAAAGCACAACTTCTGCAAGCATTTCACCACTTATTCCTGGTGATATTGACCCCAGAGACCTGGCAGGCTGCTCAGCTGAGCAAGCAAGACAGCATTTTCCTTTGAAGGGATTTTGCTGTATGTTTGGGCAGCAGGAGCAGACTGGGGCAGCAGCAGGACAGGGAGCAGAGCACAGCAGCTTCAGCCTCACCACCCACTGCAGAGGAAGATGGTCCATGTGCTGACGAAAGTATCCTGGCACTGATTCTCCATCCAAGGGGCTATATGAAGCTCAAATTAATGCAGGTGCTTTAGTTACCTCTGGTTCATCTTTCCCTTCATCACCTGCAGTGTCTATTACTAAACAAATTTCAGAGGTTGGTGTGTGATAGCAGAGCTGAAAAGGGACCCAGAGGGATTCAGCCCCTCTTCCCCCACACTACTGATGGCACCAAATTCAGCTGGTTAAAGCACAGCTGCCCAATCAGAAATTCTTAATTTTTTTCTTAAGTTCTAAGAAATTTGGATAAATTCCCTCTCACTGGCTTCATCATCTGTTCCAAGCCTTGCAACGGCAGTGCCAAATTAAGGGGAGAAGCTTCCTGCTCCAGACCCAGGCCACCTTTCCAGACTTACAGAGCCAGACTTGTTCCAGGTTTTACTCTGGACACATGACCAGCAGTCTATTAAAATCAGGTCATTTATTTAGGTGCTTAGATCTGGACTTCAGATGGCTAAAATTAGGAAAGGAAAGTGGCACTTTTCTGGCTTTCTCATCCTATGCCTCAGTTTCTAAAACCAAGAAAGAAAAGAACAATTACTCCGCTCCAATCCTTTCGAAAGCACTTGGACATCTTTGGATGACAGCATGATTTGGTAGAGAGGTATTCATTATTCTTCCCCTCCATAGAGCAGTGTTAAATCTTTCTCCATGTAAAGTCATTTTCTAAATTAGGTAAAGATGGTGAGTTTTGCACTGAGCACATGTAGATATTTTTATAAAAAGTTTTAACTTCTTGTCTGACTTCTCCTTCCCTTGAAGGACAAAGTACTGAATTAAACCCTTCTGTGGCCCCATTTCATTTCATCCTCGAGGACTTCTCAGTAAGACTTTGCCAAAAAGTAACATTAGCAAGTTCACTTTATCACAGATAATAAATGGCAAAGTTTGGGTTCACACACTGCTCAGGCTTAGTGGGAAGAGGGGCTAGGGATGCACGGGGACAGCCTCCAAAGGGTTTAACACATCGCTTTTGCTACCCAGAACCAAACAGGCAAGTCCACACGAATTCCCCAGGAACCACTGTCACAGGCAGAGCCTTCAGCTCATCTCCAATTTCCATCCCTGCCTCGTTTCACTTGACTTGAAATGCTGCCAAAGCAGCCATGAGGCCACCAGCTCTGCTGCCCACAACGTCTACCACAGCAGAGGAACCGGCAGCAGGTTCCAGGCTGCTCCTCAGGCAGGCAGGAGGATGCTCTCACTCCCCACCAGCACCCGGGTGGGCAGGACGAGGTGGCCTCGAACCTCCCGTGAATCCAGGGCTAGGGACAGACACCTTCCTGCAGAGGATGTGGCCATGAGGTTAACCCTTGAAGATCCCTCCTAAAGAGAGGATTTTTTCCTGGGAGAAGGGGGTTATACTGCTGGTAGCTATGTGGAAATGCGATAGATCAGCCCTTAGATCTGTTGCCGTCTGCTCATCCCTGCAGCACCCACTTGGCACCACATAGTTTTTGGGGCTTCCCATGGTGCCCTTGCTTCCTCCATTGTATCCCCTGCAGGAAGCCTGGGTGGCGGACACCCTCCTGTCCCAGTACAGCTCTGAGCGCAGACCCTGTACACACTCAGCACAGCTCCGCTTCAGGAAAGAAGATGCAGTTGTGTCCCAGGAGGGGGCCGAAAGTCAGAAGGACAAAAACAAGAACAGGGAGGTACCCCAAAAAAAGGGAAGCCAGGAGCTTGCCATTGCCTACTGGCTTGACTGGGGGCTGCAGAGCCACAGCTCGAAGCACAGATGGATCCTGAGCCCAGACAGCAAACACAGGAAAGGTCACCCCTGCTCAGGCCCAGCAATCTCAAGCAAAGCAGCCACTGTGTCAACAGGGAGAAGGTTTGAGCTGAATCAAAATAAGACATCGACGCCAAGAAACGTGCCTGCATGGGAGTTTGTGAAGGTTTGGTGTCTCAGCAGGCTGCAAGAGGAGGTCACAGTGGATGCTGTGTCACCAGCTTCAGGCTTTTGGATGGCAAACCAGTCCCTTTGGCTCGCCCTGCACAAAGATGCTGTGCCAAGAGCATGCTTGGCAGAGCCCAGCCAAGCTCCCAAGAGCTGGGAATGGGGAGCATCCTCCTCCCACCCTACAACCTGCCTGCCCCCGGAGCACATGGAGTCAGGTAAGCCACAGAATTCCCCCAAGGAGGCTCTAAAGGGGCTCTTTGCACTGACAGCAGCATGGCTATCATCTGCAGACATGCCCACTGGCTACGGAGATGTCAGGAACAGGGGTTGGGAACCCCTCTGACCCTTGGCAAGGGAATAAATGGCTGCAGCAACAATAAAGGCGATCAGGTGGGATGCATGGGAATGACCATATGCTCCTCCCTCCCCACAGCCCCCGGAACCCCTGGGCAGAGCCCTGCTCTGTTGCCCTCTGTTCAACCCTGCAGCAGCCGCTTGACACCACAGTTTTTGGGGCTTCCCTCAGTGCCCCTGCTTCCTCCAGCAACAGGGACAATCTCTGCAGCCACAAAACAGGACCCAACACAAAAGGAAGGGACTCACAGAGCCCCAAGGAACACAGCAAAGGGACAGCAGGGACAGAGGATGACCAGCACTAGCCCTGGCATCTGAATGCTGAAGTAAAAGTTTCTTACCCTCTGAAGCAACTTCCTAAGCTTAAATTTCTTTATTTTTAACTTTGCTGCTGCACTGTAAATGTCTATCAAGTCCAGCACTCCTCTCCCAAGCCAGTCACTGTAGGATCATGCTCCAGCCGGGGCAAATTTTATGCCTTTACTTTTCCAAGAGCCAATCTGAAACCTTGGAGGAGAACCAGAGAAAGGCCTAATCCACAGAGAAAGGCCAAAGGAACTGGAGTTTCCCTGTGGGGCTGTGAGTTTGAGAGGCACTGGGACTGTCCCTAACCAGAGGGGAAAGGGTCACTAGCAATTGGCCGTGCACAGATGGGAAAGCAGGTCTGGTGGGGGAATGTTTCCTGGGAAAGTTGGGCTTTTCCTATGGAGAGCACCCTGAAAACATCCTTGTGTGCTCACTTGCGCATCTTGATCTTCCTCACCCAAATTTACCATCATTTTGGGTCCTAGGCTGCTCATACCTAGCCACTCACCAGGCTCTTCAGGGACACAGGCAACATGCAGTAGGTGCAGATGGGGCAGGAGGGCTCCGTGTCACTATCACAGCTCTGAGAAAAGCTCCTCAGGGCCAGCATGGCACAGGGGGGAAACATTCCAGGGCTAAATGACGATGGGGAAAAGTATGCTCACACCTGGGAACAGTCACAACCTATGCCAGGGAACACGCTAAGGGAACAGCATCGTCCCCAGCACTCACAGCATTCACGCAATATCTCCTGCCAGCGTGCAGGGAGGGACAAGCCAGGGCTGCTCAGGCCCTTGCCATGGCCTCTGCCCCCCTCCAGCACCCACAGCAGGGGTGAGTGGAGTCCTACAGCAAAGGGGCAATCCAGGCAGGCTGCAGTGGGGTGCTGGATCCTGCTGCCATTTTCCTATCCGCAGTCCATGCTGCAAAGGTCACTCCAGTGTCCTGGGCAATTGCACAGTCTGCAAGAAGGAGATTAAAACACCCCTGCTCAGCAGATGTGAGTGGCAGAGGAATTTAAAACAAATAAACAAACAAACAAACAAAACCACAAAAAAACAAAAACCAAGCCCCAAACAAAACCAAAAAAAACCCAAACCCCAGAACCCCAAAACCAAAAAACTCAAAAAAGAGCTTTTATTCCAGCTGCACCAAGACGTGAAGCCAGTCCGGCTCCATGGGCCTCCCGGTACAGTCCCCATGGAGCTGTGGCTGCATCCCTCCCAGTCCGGGGGGTCTCCACACAGACTTTTTGTTAGCATCTTGGAAACTTTTCCTAGTGGAAGGTTCCCTAAAGTGCCAGGAATTTCGGCCCTGAGCTGTTTACTTTCTGTATTTCTGCAGATTTCACTTGTGGTTCAGAGGAATTCAGGCACAATTAGAGTTACTGCTACTCATCTGCTGGAGCCCAGCACAGTTGGCACTGGGACCTGCTGCCCTAAAACCTGAGTAGAGACAGAGTGCTCTGCCCTGCACCCCTTCCTCACACAGAGGTGATGGCCAAGGCCAAGAGCTGACTGGGAAAGGATTGAAGGAGACAGGCTCCTTCTGCCAAGCCAGGAGAGACACGTCTCCCAGAGTCACAGAATCACAGAATCATTATGGTTGGAAAGGACCCTCAAGATCATCTAGTCCAACTGATAGCCCTGGTATAGGGAACAATCTCTTCTCCCTCCAGAGTCTTCCTTGCATTGGGAAGATTTGGCTCAGGAAAGGTGCTGCTGAACAATCAACTCACATCCCATCCTTCTCTAGCCCTTCCTCCCCCATCACAGATCCCCAAAGCCCTTAGACCTGTCAGCTCTGAACACCTCTGCATGATTAAGTGGCTATAAAGGAGTAAGTGGGAACAAAATGGGAAGAAGAGGAGGGCAAAACTTGAGAATTGGTTAGCCAGTACTCGGATGAGGCTGCGTGCAAGGTGAGAGTAACCCACGCCAGGGCTCAGCAAAGAGCTCAGCTGCTTTGCTCACAGCTTATGTGGGATTTTCTCTGCTGGCAGCTTTCCCTCTCATGTTCCCTGGCCCAGGAATGCCTTTGGAGGGGACAGAACAGCTTGTGCTTCCCACAGGACACAGGAGATTGCTTTTTTCTACAGAAACCTGTGCTTTCAGCATGTATTTTTAAGGATGGACTCCAGCCTGAGGACTGGGATGCAGCATCCTCCTGGGTTACTGCTTCAGCCCCTGCCACACCCAGATCTGCAACACGGACTCTGTCCTGCAACACAGTTCAAAACACAAAATAGCAAGAATTATTCAGGGTGGATTATTTTCCTGGCTCTCCACCCCTTTGAGAAGCTGAGCATGGCCAGGACTCCAACAGGAGCCAGAGATCCCGGTGAGGTGTTTGCTGCCGATGCTTCCTGGAAGCATATGGGTTCAGACCCCCTGTGCTGCCCAAACTTTTTATCTGAGCAGGACTGAGTGGAATAGGAACTCAGCTGGCCTTGGTCTTATTCCAGGAAGGCTCATGAGCAAATCAATCCCCCAGGCACTGGAAAGGATGGACCTGAACCCAAGTCCTGGAAAAGGCATTGAGCATGGGGAGCCTGTGGCAGTTTGCACCCTAACGTGGCAGGTTTACAGAGCACTCACTCCAGAAAAGAGTGTCTCCGGCCACATCAGCATCACCTGCTCCATCCCACAGCACCAGGAACCAAAAACAGCCAGGGAGACCCCAACAGCCCAGCACACAGCACCCACTTCACCCCACCCCACTGCCTGCTCTCTCTCCTTTTGCTTCCCATGGGATTCTCCCAGCTCGAGGAACAGCAGTGGTGAGAAAAATCGGGGATCAGATGCAGAAAACAAATTCTAAATTAAAAAAACCTGCAGCTGCTCATGGCAAGCCCTGGTTCTCAGAGCCACATCTTACCCTGTCAGGGGTCAGCAACCCCCCAAGTGAGCTACGTGTCCAAATCAAAGGCAAGCGCAATCAGACCGATCCAAATAATACACACAAACGGGCTATTTGCAAATAAACAGAGCGAGCCAGAGTGAGCCAGCGGAAAAGGCAGGGGAAGGAATGCTTTCCAGTTTAGGAAGGTTAGGATCTGCTGGTGGGCAGTCTGAGGAAGGAATGCAGTGACGTCCATCTAGCTAATAAAATAGCAAGAATTATTCAGGATGGATTATTTGCCTGGCTCTCCATCCCTGTGAGGAGCTGAGCATGGCCAGGACCCCAGCAGGAGCCAGAGACCCCCGTGAGGTGTTTGCTGCTGATGCTTCCTGGAAGCACTCAGAGCAGCAATGATGGGTTTGGGCAGTTCTCACCCTGGTAATGGAGCCAGTGGAGGAACAACAGAAGCTGGGGGCTTTGTGCTGGGAGCTATGCTGAGCACCAGGAGCCATGCATGTTCCCATGATGGGTGACAGCCAAGGGCATGGCTTGTTTGGGTCACTAGCAGCGCAGTGCCAGAGCAGGGACTGGCCAGGGTGGGCAGAGCACTCTGCCTCCATGCTGCCACCTCAGCATCCCCCTCCAAGGCAATCCCTGCTGTCCCACTGCCGGGCACTACCCCTCCGAAAGCGGGGGCCAGCCCTGCCTGCGACACACAGGTGCATCCATAGGCACTTCCTGTCCTCCAAGGCAAACTGCACACCCTAAACCCCAGCCTCACTTGCCCATTTGGGGGGAGAGAGGGAGTCGGGGCCTCATGTACGGTCTCACCCTACATGCTGTCCTCTCTCACCCACTCCTCTCTCACTCCCACACCCTGGGCCCCCCAGGATTTATGCCCATTCAGCCTCACTTGCCCTGTGCCAACCAGCAAAGGTGCCCTCACTGGGCTGCCACTGCCCTCCCAGCATCACACCTCAGCCTAATAACTTCTTTAATTAGCAGAGCCACACAGTGTGAGATGATAGGCTGCTGTGATACAACCTGGACATGGCGACTCACAGTCAAACACAGTTAAATGTAAACAGAAAATGGGAGCTGCTGCACCCTGCTTGGGGCACCTGCTGAACCCCCAGCTCGTTGCTCTTTGGGCTTCCTCAAAACGGAGCTGCCCCACACGGGAGTGAACAATGAAGCCAAAAACTCTGTGACCACATGAGTGGGATCACTGTGCTCCAAATGCAATGAAATCCCCGCAAACCACCATGGTGCCACACCTGAATTGTGCAAAGGAAACCTCGAGCATTCATTAACTGATACAGAGAGTACATAGGGAACACACCCACTGCCTACACCCCTGCTCCCAGCCCCTTTTCACCTAGCTGTTGCTCCCAGGGAGAAGTTTCCTGGGCAGTGACATGACCTTGACCCCCAAAAGGCAGGGCTGTCTCTGGGATTCATTCTCAGGGTTATAAAAACCCACAGCCACCCTTTGTGCTGGGTTTTCCCTCAAGTGGACATGCTGGGAACCTGGCAGGAGTCCAGTATCGCCAGGAGCCTTTTGCCCCAGTGGCGCTGGAGAGGAAGAGGAGGGAGACAGTGATGTCCCATGCCTCCACCACAGCAAAGAGAAAGGTCACCACTGCACAGGCTGCCTCAGCTCTGTGGGTGCCAGTAAGAGAACAAGGAGGAGGGTCCCAAAGCAGTGGCAAAAGACAGAGAAGGGACAAGCTGCAAAGGCCCCAGCAAGGGTGCAGAGCCCATGCAACATGTCTGCCCCAGCAGCAGGGCAGAGAGTTGACACCCCTCCCTCCCCCCACGGCCAGACCCTATGGATGCCAGCAGCCTCCTCACCCCCGCAGGGTAGTGGCCATTCCTAAAACCCAGAGCAGTGTCTTCCACAGGTTGCCCATGCAAACCACAAACACAACACTAGTTATTATCTGAAGCCAGCAAGACATTAAAATCCAAACCCAAAGTGGCATCCCCACACTCAGGGACACACTGGGGTGGCCAGCCAGGGGGATGCACCAGGACCAAGCCAGAACCAGCTCTGCCCTGCATCTTCAAGCAACTCAAGCCGACAAAGACTCATCAGCTTTAGTGCCTCAGCAAATCCAAAGCAGGTACTAGGAGAAGGCAACAGCAGCAGGGTCTGGCTGGGGAGATGCTTGGAGGACAAGTGCAGGGGGCATGTGGTTTGCGAGGCCCCAGGGATTGAGGAGGCTGTTACATTACCAAATCCCAGGGAAACAGTAGGTGCTGAGGAACATGGGCTGCCAAGATATTGTATTTATATACATATACATGTATTTTAAGAAGTAAAATACAAAATCTGTCTGCGTGAGCAAGAGGAAGGTAGTGAATGGTTGGAGTGAAGCCAGATTGCTACCAGTTCCTAATATCCATTTCACATCTTTGGTCATGGATGACACTCTTCCCTGCAATTCCCACCTAACTGACTGGGAAACTGAGGGACGACAGCCTTTGGAATTTCCAGAGCACCCTGTGAGCTCAAGCTCCCAGGAGCTGCCAGTGCAAAGATGGATCCCTTGAGATATCCACCCCAAATGTTGCAAGAATGCATTCCAGTGGGACTGCTCGAGCGATGTGAGACAGAGGGACAAACAAGAAAATCCAGCCCCCTCCAATTCTGCTTTCATGGTGCTCCCCTATGCTGCCAGGGACCCTTGGGTGCCCCCAGTAGCGGGATGTGGGACATGGAGCCACCCAATGCCTGCCCCATGGGAGCAGGATCACAGGGCTGGCTCAGCCCCAGAAGGCCCATCCCCAGGATGTTCCACATCCCCCCGCTACCATCCCCAGGCAGAAGTGAGCACCCCATGGGGCTCAGGACTACCCCTCCATGCCCCCCAGGACACACACAGAGGCAAAGTGGGACTATCAGCCTCCTGATCAGGGGTTTCCATCACACATCTTCCCCTTTCCAAGCAGGAAAGGAGCTCAAGGGGCACGTCCTCCCCAGAGCCAGAGTCCAGGAGCGAGCAGCTTCCAGTGCCAGCTGCTCCCCAAGGGAGCAAGAGGAGACCTGGGGCCAGGGAAGAAGAAGGGCATGCATGAAGGGAACAGTATGAGAAAGCCAACCCATTGCCTGTTGTGCCAAGTTGTGCAATGCTTGAAATGTCACCATGGGTTCCTCTTTTGTTCCTCCAGCTCCAAGCAGGGAAGCAGGTCTGGACCCTCCCATGCCAACAGGGACCTCTTGCCCTCTCCTAATATAAGTCCTAGCAAAGCCAAAGCTTCTCAGGTTTCCCAGCAGCACCCCCAGCTCAGACAGCTGGTGCCAACACTGCATGTTAGCAAGAGAGAGATTGGGCCAATGGGAATGTGCCTGGCCTTCGAGGTCACTGCAAGTAGGAGCCATCGGCACACTGGAATCCCTCCCTGCCCTCCCTTACTGACTCCCTCCTCTCCCCAAGATAAATACATCAGCATTTTCCTCCTTCCAGGCAGCAGTGCTCAGTGACTCCACATATCTTCAGCAGGCAAGCAGCAGCTTGGGCACTAGTGATGCCAGGGCAGTGGCAGCCTTGTCCCATACCCACCCAAGCCAGTGGCGATGCTCACAATGCCCCAGCACATCCCCAAACGCACCAGCACATGTACAAGGTGCTGACAAAGCATTTAAAAGAACACCCAAAACTGGGGCCAGAGAGGCGGTGTGCAGCAGCCCCAGCCCCATCATCTACACAGCACCCCTCCTTGGAAGGCATTTCTGGGAGAACCACATGCCATCTTAACGAGAGGGGAGAGAGGCAAGCGGCTGTAAACCAGAAAGGAGCCTTGTTATGCAACGACTTATTAATCAACCAAGGCTGCTCCGCAGAGCACAGCTAATGCAGCTGCTTGTTCAGGGTTTGGCCGGTGCCTACTCCTGGCCATGGCCACCTAGGCTTAGGTTGCAACCAGGGTGGGTGCTGGCAGCAGTGTCAGCACACACCTGATGGCAAGCAACATAATGCAAAGTGACACAACACTTACTCTCCTCTCTCCACAAACATGCATGTGTCAAGTCCCCACAACCCACTCAGCACCACCCATGCCCCTCCATCTGCAGAGGCCATTGAGCCAAAAACCTCTCTGGCAGCAAGGAGATCCCAGGGAAGTGGGGTGCACGGCATCCTGCTCAGCCACGGCATCATGCAAGTGATTCCCCTGGCAGGGAATCAGCCTCAGTAACTTCAGAAGATGCCAATTTGCTAAACAACCCAGCACACCTCAGGCACCATCCTGCAAGCTCCACGTTCTACCCAGCTTTGATTGGGAAAGTGTGGGCCAGCCAGGAGGAATGAAGAGCACCTGGCACTGGCAGCTCGCCTTGCCAACTGCTCCCCAGGCAGTCCCAGCAGCAGGAGTCATGGGAATGCACCAGAATTGCTACAAAAGCATGAAAACATAAATCATGCTCCCCACCTGCAGCTCAGAATGGGGCTGGAGGCAAGGGGGCACATTGCCATTTGTGCCATTTCTAGACATGCTGGGCTGATGCTGGGTTCACCGAGTCTCTACTAGCTTGAAGGAAAATGACAGCAAAGGATAAAGTCTGAAATGCTGGGACTACAGGCACCTACAAGAACTGTGCTTGACTCCCAGGGAGCCAGACGGAGCACAGTTAAGCCAGCACTTGAGCCTTGACATCTCTTTAGCACCAGCAGCCTGCCCATGTTGCCGTGGCCAGAGAGGTACAGAGCGATATAGCCTGCACCCACACCACTACCCTCATACCACACAGCCTGACAACCTGCAGCATCCTCACTATCACATTCTGGTCATGGGGCCCTGCTGATGGAGAGGGAGGAGAAGGAAGAAGCTCCCACCAACACTCCTGGCCAGCAAACAGTCTTTTTTCTATCTTTTTTTTTTTTAATAAACAAAATAAATGTGTGGCATTTAACAGTGATGAGGTATTCCAAGCCACACTTGTTAGCATCTGCTGCAAGCATCTCTGAAAGCACTGCTCATTCATCCCATCTGCCCACGCACCCTTGGCAGCGACACTGGGAGGGGTGAGGGCTGTCCTTAGGATCTGTGTCACCCCACAGGGAACCAGCACAGGGACACTGACACCAACGTCCTGTCCCTTGTGCTTCTCTGGCCAGGCAAGGAGAGATGTGATGGAAGAGCACCTGCTTCCCTACCATGCCAAGCACCGTTAACTCCTTGCAGAGACTTGACAGACTCACCTGCCCAGCTGCCACCACAACAGGGCAGGATCAGGCCCCGTGGGAGCTGCCAATGACATTTTTCCCTTTGCTCTTCTCCAGACCAGCTGCTGCACAGAGCTGTGGGAGGTGGGAATGAAGCAGCAAAAGGTATCAAACTTGGCATCAAACCCAGCCATAAATAATCTCCTGAACACAGCCAGTTTTTGCAGCGTTTCCTCCACCTTCCTCCAGCAAACCTGGGAGCGTCCTGGATTCTTAACCTGGAAACAGAGTGAGACAGTGGAAATAGCAACTACCTTCTGCCCTCTCCTGAAAAGATGGGGATGAAAAGCAGCAGTGTCAGGGTGAGCTGCAGCCTCACCTGGCTCTGTGGGCAGCACTGGCCATGGTGTAGGGACAGTGTGAGCCACAGGTGTACAAACCGTGGCCCTTCCACCTCCTTCCCACCCCAGGAAAACTTTATCTCATGATCAAGACACAGGATTGCCAAGAAGATCCTGCCTCGCATCACTTTTCCTGTACGCCTGGAGGCAAATCATCTTATCTGCTATATGCAGCAGCTCAGTGTATAAAATTTGTGGAATAATAACAAGGATTTTTTTTCTCTCCTCCTCACCCTGCTCTCTGGTGTCTGTTGGAAGTGCAGACTCCTCTGGATGGCATCGGCTGCCTGCATGCTGCAGTGCCCAGCACGGCTGCACCCATGGGTGCCACAGTATACAAGCACATGCTGCTGCTTGGGCCAGCTGTCCTTGGAAGACAGCCCAGGAAAAAATAATGTAGCCAGCCGTCCTCGTCTCCCATGAGGTATTTGATGCTAATACAATAATCTCCTCTCCCCATGCACACATGTGGTTTTTTGGAAGAGCAGTAAAGGAGAATAAAAATGCAAGTCTGGGAACGCTGGACGTTTGCTCAGTCACTGCCCCGGCAAGCCTTGAATAGCAAATAGACAAATGGAGGGACACCCATGGCTCCAGCACATCCTGACAGGGACCCTGTGGGCACTTTAACTGCACCCCATCACAGCAGTGCCAGCATGCCCCAGCCAGGAAACCAACCCCTGTTTAATCTATTTTGGCCTGAAACATTGGGTGGTGGAAACAGTGGGTAGGGATTACCATTTGTGGGGATATCCCAAGGGGATTTTCACAGGTTCCTACAAAGCTGGAGGTAGGAGCTGCCCGCTGATGCCTTTGCCAACAGACCCCTGGGTTCAGCCCACAGCATCCTTCAGGGCTGCAAACACCAAAACCTCTGCCGGCACCATAATCTCTACCACAGCCACGGCTCACTCCAGGTGGGCTCTCACCAAAAGCATCCTGGGTGCTGCATGTACAAAAACTCTCAGCAGATGCACTAGTTCAGTCATGCAGACCTATTGATTAAGGGGCATTAAATGTTCTTCACTGTTCAAATATCAACCTCCATCAGAGCAATTTCTCCTTTATTCCCTATTTCTGCCCTCCCCTTCCTCTCCTCACCTGCTTTGCTGGATCCTTCCCCTTGGGTCTGCTACTTTAAATACCAGAATACCTACATTGGCCTTGGGGAGACTCAGCGTTAACTGTACATTTGTATCTAATTTATAGTCAGGCTCATCACAGCCATAATGAGTGTGCTTCTACAGAAAAGGGAAAAAAAAACCAAAAACCACCTACTGCAGGGGATGTTTACTGCCAGGCTCAGAGCCTCTCAGTCATTAAAGGGGATTTGGAGATGGTAGTGCGGGCTCCCACTTTGAACAAATCCCAGATTCAGATGATGCTCAGCTGGAGTGACGGCACAGCCTTTCCCGGGGAGTTATCCTGTCTGTGCCATGCGCATCCCAAAGGAGGATGTGGCTCTGTCTCACTGCAGCTTGGCTGGTCTCCAGCCCCCCGCTAGCTGGGAATGCAGTGGCCCCTGAAGTTGCTCTAATTCTCATTATTTCCTTCCACTGATTTCCCACCCATGGCATCCCAAGTCAAAGCCTGAGAGAGAAAATGGCCAGGATTTCAGATTTAATTAAATCTTGCTGAGTTGCTGCAGCCCTCCTTCAAGGCCAGAGCTGATGCTGTTATCACTGAGCTCCTCGCACATGGCAGGACATGGTTACCAAAGCACTCACGAGGCCAAATGAGCCCACGCTGAAGCTGGGGAGCTGGAGGGAGAAACTCCTGCCTCATAGTGGCATGGGAGTTCCTGCTAAAGTTCATGGCTTGGGGCTAATTCCCACCCCAGAAGCACCACATGCTTCTCAGGGTAAGAAGCCCAATCCTGGGGTTTTTTTACCAGCTCACTGCTGGTTAAATGGAGTCCTGGGGTCTTCAGGTCTGTGTCACAACCACATTGGAAACTGAAAGCTGATTTTACTAGACCAGAGAAGGGAAAGGCAAGCTGCACCCCCCAACTCTGCCCACGGTCCAAAATAAACCCAAAGACAGCTTCTCCCAGGTCTACAGTGCTAAAAGAGGGGAGCAGGGTGCTGCAGGTGCCAGTGGTGACCTCCAGATCTGGCTCCAGCTCTGTGCAGGAGGAATGAGCTCCCTGGCAGAGGCACTCAATAAAGCCGCACAAAAATGCAGGTTACTTATCTGCCTAGGGACAATCTGTGCTGGGGACAGACTACAGGGAGGTGGCTGTGACAAGGACCTCCCTAGGCTGGGGTCTTCTCTTTGCCTGGGACACATCAAGTTGTCTCTAGAAGGTGGAGGTGCAAAGCCAGCAAGAAGCAGAGACAGATATATATAATCAGGCATTTTGCACTCCCTCGCCAGCCACCCTGACCAGCTCCAGCAGAGTCTGGAAGAGCAGAAGGCACCTCAAAGATAAGTAAACTCCTCTGTTTTGCACCCAAAATTGCCATCTAGGCAAAGAAGAAGTGGCGAAAGCATCCCCTGGATTCTAAACCACTAAGCACCCAGCAGAGGAGAGGCAGTGAAGCACTCTGCACCGATCACAAGCCACATCCACAGGGTGAGATGTGCATAGAGATTTTGGTTCAAAGGGAGGGATTTCCCATTGGTATGGAACCAGGAAGGAGGGAAGGCAGCTGCTGCTGCCCCAGGAGAGCCAGAATCTCAATAGGCAGGGGAAAACAGGCATACCACAACAACCACGGAGGTGGCTCTTTGCTGCCAGCCCCAGTGCCCAGAACCTTGGCACAGATTTTCCACAGATTTAATGTCCATGCATCACTGCTCCAAATTCATGCCTGACCAGGATAGACCTTCAACCCCAAATTGTCCCTCAGGAACCACTAGCACCAGCTGCAGCACCAGCCCTGCTCTTGGCCAGCATTTATCTTCCCACAACAGATAAACCACAGGTAAAACTCAGAAAAGCCTCTACTATTTTGAAGTCCCCCAGTCCCACTCGACAAGCACATGAGCAAAGTCAGAGCTTAAGTCCTCCAGAAAACGAATAGGATTTCGACCCTAATGAACGTGTTACCTAACGGTGTCTCCCAGCCCCTCTCAGACTGAGCGCCAGCCAGCAAGAGAAAAATAAAAGTTCACAAAACGAAATACTAACCATCTCAATTCACCACTTAAAAAAAACCCCAAACCTGTAAACTTTCCCAAAGCAACCACATTTATTTGCAGGAGTGTTTACAGAAACTGGATATGCTCCTAAGTATCCATGCAATGTGTTTTTAATGCAACAACACAGGAAGAAGGGCTGAAATGCATTTGCAAGAAACACTTCAACAGCTCCAAATAAATGAATTCCTAAAATTTTCAGCCTGTGAGTGGACAAACTCAGGAAACGGCTGCATTTGCTGAAGCAACTGAATACTAGTGCTGCACCCTGCATGTGCACTCAACCTAAGAGAGACGTTTGGAATTGATGAACTTGATGTCCACAGAGTTTTACAGGAGCCATGGCTACTCCAAGCCCACACAGCCTTGCCAGGGTGTAACCCCAGCAGGCCCTTGCATCCAACAGCTACAAATCCTAATTAACCTGTAACAGCTAGGGCTAGTTCATGAGGTGCTAAGCAAGCCATGGTGGGGGGCTCTGAGAAAAGCCACTGCACACTCCACGGCCTACCCCTTGCCAGATGCTGCCTACCGAGGAGTGACATTCCCAACCTCTACATCCCAGTTTGGTGGCTTGGAAAACCCCAGCTCACACATCAGTGACTCTAGACATGGCAAGAAAAAACAGCCTGTGAGTACCTGCAAACATCGTACTGTGAAACCATTTTGCTTGCAGAGAGGCAGTTTCCAGCCCTCCAGCCCTTAGCACTTCTTATCTTTCTCCCCCTTCAGCAATACAAAGCCCATCAGACAACTAATTCAAATTATTTCCCCCCTCAAGAAATACTGCCCTCGTGAAAATAAATAAATAACCCACCACTAACATCTTCCCCATCTTAATCAGCCTGGGAACATCCCACTGGGCTGCACCCCAGGTCTGTTACCAGTCCAATTCTCAGGAAGCTCTGGGGGTCCTGCAGCCCCCAAGAACCCCAGTTTCACCTTGGGCCCTGCCTCCTCATAGCAGCAGGTTCATCTTGGGATAAACCCCCCATAGCACCTCCCAGAGCGGAGATTTAACACAGCAATGCTGAAAAACTAGCAGCCTGTTTCCATGGGTACCTGAGGCACATGTTGCTATGTGATGTTCAGGTCTGTTACCATGGAGACAGCAGGGATGTCACCACGAAGGGCTTATTAGTTGCCATAGTTATTAAAAGGTGCTTGTCCTCTGGGGACCTTCAAGGACCAAGGCCACCAGCTTCCCCTGTGCCTCTCCCTAGGATGTCACCAGGTCCCTGTGAGCACAGACCATGAGGCCATGGTAATGCTCTGCTTCCCCGGGACCACATCTGAACCCACTTCCATCCAATTGCAAACCACTTCCCCAACAAGCTCAAAGCGAGGTTCTACACAGTCATATAAAACTCTATGGAAAATACTTATATACTTTATTTAATAAATTAAAGATATTATTTTCTTATTATATTGTGAAATTTTCTAGGAAAGATGTAGTTTTTCATTTCAACTCCATTCGATGAAAAAAACCTACAACTGAAAACCTATAGAAACGTATATTACCCAGTAGTGGAAAATTAGATTCCTCCTACACAATACTATAGGATAATTTAAATACAACATATAGGAATAGAACATGTTATTAAATTGTACAGTGTCTTTCTAGAAACATCTACAGTATAGGATTCTAAAAATTATTCCCCAAACCTATTATGTTTCAATCTACCTCAGCTGGTTTCCTTTCTATCACATGCTGCAAGACTTTTCCTGGAGGGTTAGGGTTTTAATCGCACCTTGAAATGCTGCTGCAACTGTGTACCAAGAACAGCTCCAAACTCCTTCAATAGGAAAAATTGAGCAGGGAAACCCTCAGCCTTGGGATGGACATGACTCCACTCTCCCACAATCAAAAGAATACCTTTCCTGGCAGAGGAGGAGTGGCCCAGCCAGGGAACAGCTGGTCCCAGCCCTCTGGCTTTATAGGCACAAATCAATTCTGTTTTTTGGTTTAACCAGTCCCACCCCTCTCCCAGTACTTGCTCTCCCAAATATTAGAGGGGTTCAAACAGTTATGAGTGCTCAGTGCACGCGTATTCTTCTCCAAGAAAAAAGGGTTAGGGATAAAAGTCATCTTTAGCTGTTGCCATAGAGACCCTCTGGCTCACCACAGAAACCCCAAATCTTGTCCAAAAAAAAAGGAAGAATTTAAGATTTTAATCAGTGAAAATGGATAAGAGGCCAGGATCATCAACACACATCCTTGCCTTAACAGTCTCTGCCTTCAGGTGCATTCATCCCTCGTTTAATAGCACCCTAAGCACCAGCCAGGAGCAGGGTGGAATGAAAGCAATGAAAAACCCATCCGCTTTCGAGTGTTTTCTCTTCCCACCAAAGCAGCCACTCACTGGCCAGGCTGCTTTCTGGACCAATAACCCCCCAGCCAAGCTGTCTGTTCCTGCTTCCTTCATCTGCTGCCAGGAAAAAAACCTAAAAAATCAACAATATGAGCTAGGCAAAATATTTCCCAGAACCAGTGCTATTTCTCCCATAAACTTCACCTTGCTGCCATTGCGGCCAGCAGTGGGGGGAGTAAAGATAAAAAGAAAATCCCAACTTCTAGCACCATTAGACGTTTTTTGACTGTCTCAAAATTGCTCTTTTCTGCCACATGCTCCACATTTATTCCTGACACAACTTCCACCATGACCACAAACCAAACACCATGGGACAAACTCACTGCTCTAGCATTTTCCCTGATTGTCAGAGCCCTGGCTCCAGACGTGGCTCCCAGCTAAGACAAACACTGCTGGGAGCACACTTTGGTGGTCACCTTTCCCCTGCCAGCCCACACAGCACACTGTGGCATGCCGAGGTGGCTGGAGGATTTTATTTTACCACCGTTTCAAGACTTGCAGTGAGTTTGAGAAGGGATGGCACCCTCCTGTGGCTCAGGGATGGGGCAGTGGTTCCACCATGCAGCAGAATGCTGGGGAGAACCAAAGCTGCAGCGCTGGGGAAAAACCTCTGGTGCCAGGGTCGTGTTTCCTGCCTGAGAATACGAAGTTTGAAGAATACCAAACCAAGGAACTTCAAAAAGGAGCGGTGTTGGCCCAGGGAATATTGTTCTATGAGCTCAGCTTCTTCGAAGCAATGGAAAAAATCATGCGTTGACCCTGAAGGGGCAGCAGGAGAACTGCCCGTGTGGGGGCTGAACTGAGAGACGTGCCACCAGCATCCACCCAAGGGGCTCAGAAGGGAGCAGGAGGGAATGCAGGCACCCAGAGCTACGTCCTGAAAGAAGGGTGCTCTCACACACACCCCAGCACCCCAAGTTCCTCTACAGCCTCAAAGCCAGAGAACAAAATAGACCCAGTGGCCCTGACACACTGCTGTAGAAGCAGGTTTGCTGTCAGCTAGCAGCCCAGGCAGGCTGAGGTGTCTTTCCAAAACCTTCCACCACCACCAAGTCCTCATCCGCTTGGCTTCTCAGCCAGCCTCTCACATTTACCAGTTGCTGCACACCCAGACGTCCACAGGATAAAGGTTTATTTGCTTCCCAGTAACCCAATCTCTCCCAGTGCTGGGGGACGAAGGACACATCCACATGACCATCAGGTCCTCCAGAAACCAAGAACTGGACCAAGACACAGCTAGCAAAGAAAGTGCTAGAAGGAGAGGGTGCAGATGGGGAGTTACAGGCTAAAGGAGCCACTCCACCACTGGCTCATCTTTGGAAATGGGATGACTTTGTCTTGAAGGTTACTGGGAGAGTTTTATGACTCTGGAGTTTTATGACTCTCTTTATAGAGTAACAGAATTGTTTAGTTTGGAAAAGACCTTTAAGGTCATCAAGTCCAACTGTTAAAACAAGCACAGCCAAGCCCACCACTAAACCATGTCCCTCACCACTACATCTACATGTCTTTTAACTCCCTCTAGGGATGGTGACTCCACCACTGCCCTGGCCAGCCTGTTCCAATACTTGACAACCTTTGCAGTGAAGGAATTGTTTCTAATGTCCAACCTTAACGTCCCCTGGTGCAACCTGAAGCCATTTCCTCTTGTCTTATATGCCTCTTCTCTTCTTTCACTGCAAAATAAGTCTCACCACTGTGCTGCCATGCCCTGGGCTCTGCATATAGACACAACTATGTGCAACCCTACAACTGTCCTGGACTCCCAGCTGCTCTCAGGGCTGCTGCCAGACTCAGAGCAAGGGCTCTGCTCAGGGACCCTGGCTCCTGGCTGCTCCCACTCCCCCTTTGCTCTAGACTAAAGCAACCAGGCACCCATGGGTGCAGCCAAGCACCTGCATGGCCTTGAGATAAAAGATTGAGACAGAGGGTACCATGTCCTGTCCCCATATAAAGGTTATGGACCACTCCAAACAGGATTCAGTAGGATTCCTAAGCACCAGGCACTGCCAGCCCCTAGGCCCCAGCCCTCTCCACCCTCCCAAGCATCTCCCTTGCCTGCTTTCTCTTTTGCTGTGCCTGTGTGTGGGTGTATTTGGAAATGAGATCTTTCCAGATGAACTGCAAAATGAAACGCAGAGATCACAACTCCTCGAATAGCTGCATTGTGCACACACACACACCAACCTCCATCCTGCCCCCGACACAAAACCCAGGGAATAGTAAAATTTAAAAAAATGGAAAAATCAAGGTATTCAGCAGATTAAAGGAGTGAAAGGAAGGAATTTGGGGAAGGGGAGAAGAAGGCACAGCAAAGAGCTTTTGGTTCATCCTTTTGTCCCTCAGCTCACCTCCAGATTTGCAGCTTGACTGCCACTTGCCCAACCCTTTGTGCTCCTAGAGCCAGGATAGCCCACTTTCATGGGGCTATGAGAAAAGAGAAAACAAAACCCAGCAAAAAGCCAAGTCCAAAACCCAGCTGTGAGATCTGAACATCCACTGCTGGAGAATCCGGAGCCCATTTATTGAGACGAAGCATCTCCACCCTCCCTGTGGGTACCCCACTCTGGCCTTGGGCTCCTCTGCTGTTTTCCAGCTTGGTAAAAGACAGGATTCCCCCGGCTGCTGCTGAGAGCATTTTCTGAAGAAGAAAAGGCTTTGATTTGCCCATAGTGGGAGGAATTGCTCCCACAGGAGCTGCATTTCAGTGGCTGGAGGGGGAGGGCAGAGCCCAGAGAAAGGATGCAGGAAGGGACAGGATGTGCTCCATCCTAAGGGATGTGCTGACAGGGTAAAATAGAAGCATCCTAACAAATCCTCTCACATTGCCTGAGGCAAGAGGGTGCACCAGGGCCTAGAGCAATAGGCGAGGGGCAGGGAAGGAGGAGAGCTGGGAGCTTGGAGGATCTCTCACCAGGCCCAAGGACTTCTCTGCTAACATGGGCTGTGCTGGAGAATGGAGTCAATATGCACTGCCACAAGGAGAGTCACGTATAGAGTTACCTCCTACACGAAATAGAGCCCAAAAGCTAAGGAAACATCTGTCTTAGCTAGAGGAAGAACAGTTTGCCATGGCTCAGCTGCCCAGCAATGTCCCAGAGGTGGGGGCAGCCTCACAAGGGGACCATGACAGTCTGGCCGATGCCATCACCAAGCCACGAGTTTCCCAAGCTGCTGACACCATGTGCACCCGCATGCTTCTGTGTATAACGGGCCCAGGACAGGGAGAAGCACATTTGCCTGTGCATGGGGCATGCTAAGCTGCAAAATGCCCCATGGGGGCTGGGGTGCCTGGGGTCAGCATCATATCCACAGAGTCATCCAGACCAGAGCATCTGCATGGCATCAAGGGCTGAAAGGGAAGAACTTGCTCCTCTGCCTAAGCTCACACATACCTGAACTCTTTGGCCAGGGCTACTGAGGGGCACACTGAGACTCCCCTTACCCCAGTTTATTCCACTGAGCCATCCTCTACCCCCAAACAACTGCCTAAGGGGGACAAAATCCCAGGCACAGGGGAAAAGGGAAGGGACAGAAGTACGAGGCTCCAGCTGCAATTCATCTTTACTCCAGAGCCAAGGAGCTTCACATGAGCCTCCTCCCCAAGTCACACAGGGCTTCACACCCTCCCGCACTGCACTGGTTAAAGGATTACAAACAATAAAGTGATTTATGCAGGGCAGAGGCCTTCAAGATTTATGCTGCATGCTTGCAGTAAAGTGCAAACACGTTCCCCTCCACACATGGCTGGGTCCTTTGTCAGAGGAATTTGGATTTTTGACTGCAGAAGTCAGGACAAGTCCCCAAAGAAGCATCACAGACAGACCTGCACTGCAACCCTGAGCAGATTATGGTCTCAGGGGTATATTCCAAGACATATTTATGGTCCTCCAAAGCAAGATAAGTCAATAACCACATACAGTAGCAGTTACAAGTCAGATATTAATTTAATTCCTCTCCTCCCTGTCTGCCCAAATAAGCATTAATGCAATAGAGCATCGAGGCTCATTGTTTATCATTCTTACCAGGGTTTCTGGTTTCTCCCATTAAGGTAGAATTGCTACAGCCAGGTTCTCAAATTAAAGATACTCTATATCCAACACAGGTAGGAGGACTGCCAGCCTGGACCCAGGTTTCATGCTATTAGCAGCTAATGCTGATGTGGAGGAGGCTGGTGGAAGTGCAGCCCAAAAAATGCACTCAAAAGCTTTATTCAAACTGCAGCAGAAGGAACTTTTTACTCTTACGGACCACAGGGCTGAGCAGGAGTCAAGATACTTGCTTCTTCATGTAGGATCTGGCCAAGTCTGTCCTGGGGGCTGTGTCCCATCTCCTCCACCACGAAAGGCATTGCTCCCCACCTCCACGCAAGCCAGGTTCCTCCCAAGTCTAGTCTCAACCCAGAGCTAAAACTGAACTTTATTCATTATTAACATCTATATTTGCATAGTGTGGCTGGCAGCTTAACACCAAATAAATGTTTTGGCAGAGGTAGTCGCAGGCATGGGGACTAGCCCTGTCCTCCAGAAGGGTGCTTCAGCCTCACTGTGGGTTAATGAGCACTTTCTAATTGAACTAAGAAATCATTAACAAGTCCTGTTCACCATCTGGGCAGGGTAGAACTCAGCCTTGGGCAGTTCCCACCATTAGCATCCCAGGAGCACACAGAGGCAGTCAATATCGCCATAGGAAGACTGAGTGCTAAACCTGATCTGATTAAGTTCTGAATCACAGGAAATCCTGGAGGCATAAACCCCCTGGGGTGGTCAGGCTGACAAGGCAGGTAAATCTCAGTGAAGAGCCCAGCTCCACTGCTGCCAGCTTGCCTTCAGCCCCAGGGCTAGGACACATCTCCAGGCTGGGTCTGGGGATGCACTGGGGGAAATAACTTGGAAAAGACCCAAATTAGAGATAAATATAAAGATGCTTTGCATCAGAAATCCTGTAAGTGTGGGGCTAGCATCTGGATTACAGTAAATAAATCCCTTTTTCTTTATAAGCTCGTCTGTGCCAACCTCTGAGCTCTCACCCATCACCTGTTTTAGCATTTTATTCCCATTTTCAGCCCTCTCCTGCCCTCGTCATTGGTTTTGTGTCCTGGCAGAGGGAGAGAGAAAGTTGTGAGTACACAACTAACAGCACAAAAAAAAAAATTCAAATCATCAAACAACAGCCAATCTCTTCTGCCTAGGAAACATGCTAAAAATCCTGACCAAAACCACATTCCAGGCACAGGAGCCAAACCAATAGACAATTTCCATCCACTTGTGACTAACCAGTGAAATTCTGAGGGCACATCCTGGTCCCACACACGTGCACATGGTCCCAGCTCAGGGCTCACACTGGGACCTACCTGGCCGCTCCAGACCTCGGGCATGAGATGCTATTCTTGGCACTTCAACAGCCTGTTTTCCATAAGGCAGTAACCAGCACCATGGCAATCAGCACCAACATCAAGCCTGAAAGTTTCTCTCAGCAAATATTCTGGCTGAAAAATGTGCTTTTTCCATCTGCTCAAAGCCTCTTTGCTGGGGCTTTGGTAGGAAGCAGATGTGAGAGCATCCCAAAGCACAATCAGTCGTTACTCACTGTTATATAAAACCATGAGAATTTCCTCCCTTTTGCTTTTTCTTTTTCATTTCTTAGCACCAGACCAGATTCCTGGGTGAGAGGCCAAGGCTGGCCAAAGCCAAATGAACCCAGGCTGAGGGAAACCTCTGCGTGCCTCACCGACCAAGGTGAATATTTCACATCTAGGTTGCTCAGCAGAGAGCCAAGGCACCGGGGAAAGGAAAGCCACAATCTGGCCTCATAACAAACCCACAAACACTAAAGCCTCCTAATTAACTAGGAAATTCAACCCCCTCCAAACCACAGCAAAGCTTCAAAGTCTACCTAACCTGACTCCAGATCCTCCTTACCCACAGACTGCCCTGCTCCCCTGAACCCTCCTCCTCATCCACAGCAGCCAGTAAAGCCATTGGGGGCAAAGGCTCCCCAGGACTCCTTTTCCAAGGAAAAAGGATTTCATGATCTAAATGAAAAAGCCATTGTGAAGGTTCATTTTGGCCAAAGGTTTTGCTCCCTTCCAGCAAAACAGCAGAAAAAGAAAAGGAGAGCTAATAAAGCCTTGGGCAAGAAACTTGAGGCAATCAAAAACTTGGGTCTTTTCTACATGGAAAAAAAAATAAAACAGTTTAAAGCAGAAAATGGGAAAAGGCATTTTTCCAGCATGATGCCAAAACTTCTGGCAGAGGGCCTGGGGGCAGAAAAAACAGAAAATTTTCTATGCATCTTAAAATCCTGGGCATTTTCAGACTGGCTCCAATACCTAGTGCTACTGGACAGGAGAGAGAGTACAAAAGCCGATCTAGTCGAGAGCAGCAAGTTTGCACAGATTGGTCAGGAGACATGTCAACCCCGTGGATGAGCAGCGGCTGGGGTGGTCCGCCTCCATCCCAAATTACCACCATTCTGGGCATGAGGAGCTGGGGAAGAGGCTGAGATCCCCTTCCATCCACCCTGTCGGGCCCCAAATGAAAGGCAAGTCTCCAGAGACAGCCCTGTATGGGAACACTTGTTCCAGGTTTCCTACAAGGACCCAACACAAAGCTGTCCCCAAGCAGAGCAGGGTCCCCAGTAAGGAAAGGGCCACCCCTCCTGGCCAGGGCTCCCTGTGCCAGGATGACATAACCATGAACTGCATGAGGCTGAGCCTTTTGTCTGCGCATCAGGAGAGAGGGAGGGAAAGCAAGAAAGGAAGAAAGAAAGAAAACTTCTGGAAGTCATTACGATTCCTCTGCTCCAGTCTCCTTTTTGGCAGACAGCTTCCCTCTCTCTCTCCCTCCCCCCCACCCCAGCCCACTTCAAAATGCCAGCCTATGATTTCTTAAATGAGAAAAAGCTGCTCTATACTCCAGCACTTGGATAAACTCCTACACAAACTTCCAGATGTGACACAACAGCCTGGAAGAGGGAATTCGCAGAAGAATCTCCTTAAAAAACACATGCAGTGAGCAAAGGAAGTGCTTGGCTGCTGGCATGGCCAGGCAATGGATGGCTCCAGAGATCCTTGGTGAGATACCTAGATTAGGATCAAGAAGCTCCTGGATTTGCTGGGGAGACAGCAAGAAGAGGAATGTACCCAGGTCTTGGGGATGAATCCTGCCCACTGCTCCTGCTGAGCTCCCAAAGGCTTTGAGAACAGCAGGGAAGAGATTTTGCACTTATTTGCTCCCTGGGAGAACAGAAATAACCACAGCACCCGTGTGTGGTCCTTGCTAAAAAGCAATGGATCCTGCTTCTCTCCTCCCATGAGACCTGGCATGAACCCAGGGATGCGTCAGCACCTGCCCCAGGCAGGGGCAATGTGCCCTGTCCTGGCCGGGGGGGGCAAGGGGCTCCTGGATCTCCCCAGCCTAGCATCATGTTCAGGCGCTCCGGGACAGATCAGTTGCTGGTGAAGCCAATGGATTCTGACTCCTTTGTGAGGTTTTTAAATCAAAACAAGATCCTCTTCAGGTCCAACCTCTCAGATCTAAGCTCTTGCTTTGCTAAACTCAAAAGTGAGGTTGGAACAAATAAAGACACTGCATGCACCCTCCCCTCAAAATACACCCTTCTGAAAGGAAAAAAAAAATAACCCTGTGCTACAGCTGAACCCTTCAAACAGTAGGACATGCAATGCCCAGCTCTCCACACAAGCCAGCACAGCGGAGGTTGGGGCAAGGAATCTGAGCACCCACTGAAGTGACAGGGGTCCTACTCGCCTATTGCCCACACCACAAGCATCCCCATAGGAATGCTTTGGGAGCCCAGACCACAACACAGTGGGTTTGGTTGTCTTCCCCACCACCCAAGGAGGCTCCCCAGCAATTCCCTGAGACAGAGACTTTGATCATCCACCTCTCACTAAGGTGAAGGAAATAGAGTCATGCGAGGCAGCCTCTGGAAGAGCCCTCTGGGTTTTACTGCAGACCAAAGGCAGGGCTGGGTGCCACAACTGGATCGAGACACATTTCTTACCTAAAGCCATTTTTGAAACCCAAATCCCAAGGTCTGTGCAGCAGAGCAGCCAAACAAGACATGAACGAACACTTGTCCCAACGCCAGCCAAACCTCTTGTCCCTAGCAAGGGCATTCACAGAGCTGCCCTTCACCCTCCAAACAGCGAGAAAAAGATGAGATTTCAACCAGTTTGGGGGCATCTCCCCAGAAGAGCATCTTTGAGCAGCTTTTTGCAGCCCCTTGTTGCCAGTGAGCTGCTCTCCAGGCAGCAGAGCTCTGCAGGCAGACACCACGGGGGAAGAGGCGTATTTCAGTACTACAATACAGACCACAGGCCCCTTCTGTTACACTGTTATTTTCCTATTCAGAGCTCTTAACACAAAGCAGTAGTATCCCGGCCACTTTTTTCCATCCCTACTCTTCAATCACCTCGCAACTCTCAAGAAATAGCCTGGTTGCTTGTCTCTGATCAGAGAAGCAGCCTAGCACAGACCCTGCTACAGCCTTTCATCCTCCCGGCCTTCATGGTGCTTTCATTTTATGAAAGTCAAGTAACCAGCTTGCCTCCTCTTTCCTCACCCCAAGATTTTCCGCTCTCTGCCTCGCCAGCACACACACCAGGACATCCTCCCTGTTGTCATAGTCCTTGCCAGCCTTGAGACTGTGGGTCCAGCACTGTGACCACTAAACACGTCAGCCACGTCCTTTTGACCCAGGCTGTCCTCATCTGGGGTAGAGCCTTTTGTCCCAGAGCCATTGGGAACATGCAGGTGGGAAACCAGGATCACCACCCCCCAGCAACCCCTGGTCTCGTAGCACCCTGAGAGGTTTTTCACCCAAAGACCACAGTGGAGTGGAGGGGGAATACAGTTTTACAGGACTGATACAGTTTTAGGGTTAAACACCCATGATTTCAGGCTCTGGAGTATTTCTAGACAAACTTCATGACCTCCTTCTAGCCCCAAGGGAGAGGAGGAGCAGGTCGGCTCCTACCCTGTCCCTGCTCCATGCAGCAAGGGAGAAATCTCCCTGGCCAAGGCAGAGGATGCTCTGAATGGATACAGTAAAAAAGCCCAACAAACAGTCTCCACAGAACTTTGCACCCTTGCTGGACTTGGCACATCAACTGTTGCCCTCCCTCTAACCCCACATTCCAGCCTCTGCTACCAGAGTCACAGAAGCTGCATGGAGAATGACAGAAAACAGCATCCCATGGGCTCCAGCTGCACTGTGGGGGCACGCGCTGCCCTTTCTGGGCAACACCCCATCAGCAGTAAAGTTTATCAGTTAGATCAGTGCACCATAAAAACACCCTGCCAAGCTGGCAAGCTGTGCATCTCCACAGGCACAGCTCAAAGGAGAGCCCTCCCATCCAACTTCTGCACAGGCACCCAGTCTCACCCCATGGAAAAGTAAAAACCACCCTGGAGAACAGCAGAAGCCAGCAAAAGCCCCAGACCCCCTGAGGCTGGAGCAGGACTCACCAGCCACATAAGCCCAAGTGCTGTCACTCCTCTCCAGGGCAGCTAGTGGCAACAAGACTTTCCAGCAATGTGATTATATGGTTTTAGCACCAGGGCACCATTTCTAGAAGAGCCTGATAAGCTGCTTTACTGGACCACCACACTAAAGGAAAGAAATAAAAGTAATAAATATAAACAGGTAACGGGCTTGTCTCAGGCACTCAGGCTGCAGAGAGCCAAAACAACGAGGGAGACGCTGCTCTGCTGAATGGCCCAACAAGCAGTGGGACAAACTATGGGTGCCAAGCTGGCCACTGCCTTCCTCTCAGCTGCAGGCTGAACACTTTTTTTTGTGTTGTTTTTAAATAAACTCCCCCAATTCTGGGTCAGTGACCCTGAAAAAAAACAGATGCATACAGACATGCGACTGTGAGACCCACAGCATTATCCCTCGTGGCTTTGGGGTTCCAGCGGGCGCTTTTCTCTGTTGCTAACAGGCGGAAAAATTAACAACAAGGGAAATCCCAGATCGCGGGGCGGCACCTAACACTCATCCCCTGCTTACAGCAGTGCTTGCAGGTGTCCACAACACCACTAATTTTACAAGGATAAAAGTTAATCTGCCTGTATTTGCAGTCACAGAGGTAAAAGACACATTTCAAGCCATTATTGGGGTGGAGGATTTTACTGAAAATAACTAAAACCATGTTAACAGCTGCTTCAAAACAACATAATTAGGAAGGAGGAGAAAAAGGAGACTCGAAAACATACTTAAATCAGCCATCATAAATAATATTAGTCATAGTAGGCAATAAGAACACATTGACTTGCAGTCTATCATTAATATTTTTTTGCCAGAACAGAAGGCTTCAGAAAGTTGCAAGATTTCTAAGATGCTTAAATAAACACAGCTTTGAACTGCTTAGCTGGTGTGAAAGAGATTTTAAGGAAAACTGCTGTGAGCATTCATGACTGGGAAGAGAATTCTTCTTTCCCCTCCTGTGGACATTTTAGGAAGGAAGGCAATCTGTCTATCAGATAAATTATTGCTGAAGCTCAGGTAAAACAATATGCACAACTCCAGGAGGCCCTCGCCAGTCTTCCCAGGCACACCGACCTCAGCTGAGGTGATTTCCTAACCGTTCCTGCACATGAGAAGCAGAGCAGGACTTGCATAGACTGTTCTGGCCATGTAAACATGTCCTCCCTGCTACCACACAGCCTCTCCCACTCCAGATGTGGGTTTGCTGCCCATACATACTCGCCTGCTTTTCACACCAGGAGAGCAGTTGGGACCTGGAAACTTCCCGCTCAGCTGGAAGCCACATCGCTTTGCTTCATTTTGGGGTTTTGTTTTGCAAATAATAAATGGAACTGGAGTTTGGGGATGCTAAAACACTTGCAGTGCTACAAACCATGTGCTGGTTGCAACTCAAGTCCAAAGGAGGCTTTAAATTTACCAAGACCACGGCAAGAAGCAATTCTTCTATTGTCCTTTCTATTTCTCCACACCCCCTCGTCCTTTCTTTTGAAAGCTTAAACTTGACTAAAGCAGCTCTGACACAGAGCCCCTGCTGGAGCAGACAGGGAGTCTGGAAGGGGACCAGACACCTTTGCAGGGTTACAGCTCACCTCAGGACCTGGTGAGCAGCAGCCCTTGACCAGTGCATGCTCCGGAAATCGTGACCCTCACCTTGCCCAGACCCTTCCAAGCAAGGAGCATCCCCCAGGGACTGCAGAGATGGGGCCCTTCGGCTAAGATCACACGCCCTGAATTATTTAGGGAACCTGGAGCCGGGAGGCAAACCAACACCCCCAGCACTACCGCCTTCCCCCAGATGGCACCCCACCTTAAAGCCCTCAGAGAAGAGACCGGGGGGCCTAAAACGGGCGAGAAACAGGGGCAGGGAGAAAGAACAGTTGTGCAAGGTAGGGAGACTGGGGTCAATGTCCCTTGGTGTGCCGGGAAGAGCGAGGATACCAGGGGCGGCCGAGCCCCAGGGAAGAAAGGGTCGCCCGGGGCTCCTGCCTCGACGGTGAGCCGGGGCATGGCGCTGGGCTGGTCGGAGACGGAGGGTCCCGCACCACTCCCCCCAAACTCGCACTACGCCGGGGAGCGCCAAGCCCCCTCCAACAGCCCAGAAAACTTCCCGGCCGGGCACTGGGGAGGGAGCAAGCACCGCCTTTGGTTCCCCCCAAGCTCCGTACACGAGGAACGGAGAATGATGGGTCCCCCCCAACCCCCGGCTCCTTCCCTCTCACCCGGGGGGCCCCAGCCGGGTGCTGCCCGCCGCCTGCCCGCCGCTGCGGGGCTGGGATGGCCCCGCGGGGCTTACCTCACCGCCGACCCCCTGCAAAGGATACGGGTTACAGACGAGGCGGAGGCACCAGCTCCGCGGCCGGCTCTCCTGGCTCAGGTAAAAGAAGACGACGGGGGCCAGCGCCGGATAAGGCAGCCCTTCTGCCTCCGAGTCGCCGCTGCCCGCCTCCCTGTCCCCCTGCCGTGGACGACCCCCGTCCCCTGACAGGTCATTAAGGCGGATGAAAGTCTTGGCCCTGCCCGGCTCTGGCTCCTCCTCGGCCGCTCGCGGTCCATCCTCGTCCATCCTCCGGCCAGCGGCCCCGGAGGGAGCCGGGGCGACGCGGGGCGAGCCGTGAGGGTTGGGCACCTAGAGGGGCGCGGCCATGACCGGACTCGGGGTCTGGGGGCTGCGGCGGGGCGGCTTCAGCGTCAGAGTGGCATGGCCGGGCAAGCCGCCGCCTCGCCCCCCGCCGAGGCCGGGCCGCCCCCCTCGCCCTGCCCTGCCGTCTGCGGGCNGGGGGGGGGGGGGGGGGGCGATGGGGGAGAGGCGGTGGCGAGGCGGCCCCCCCTGCCGGTGCTGGCCCCCACCTGCCCTGGCTCTACCTGCCCCCTCTGCGCCCCAACATGTGGCCGGGGCTGGGGGTGGGGTATGCTACCCGGTGTCCCGGCGACGGGCAGCGGAAGATGCTCTCACGGGCGGCCGCGCGGAACCGAGCGCTCCGCACAGCTGGATCCCTCACTCCAACTTCAAGCCCCGGCTCCTCCTCCTCCAACCGCCAATGAGGGCTCGCCCTTGGCCCCTCCGCGCCTTCCCATTGGCTGCTGTGGGTGTCCGTCCGGGCACAGCTGGCTGTCCAGGCGCTGTCCCTCGGCGGGGCTGGATGAGGTGCACCCGCCTGGCGCTGCCCAGGGGGGTGTCGGGCCCGGTCACCTCCTGCCGCGAGGGAATTCGGCGGGAACACGGGGACCAGCAGCTCTGGAGACGAGGGGGAGGGGGAGAGCCCTGCAGTGCGTTAGAGGCAGACCTCGGTGGGACCCACTGCAGCACCAGGAGAGGGGGAAGATAACGGGGAAAGGAGAGACCCGAGGGCAGGAGCCCCAGGGCCCAGTGCCGCGACCAAGGTGCCGGTACCAGGAGCGAGGAGTACGCCAGCGGCAGCCCCTAGTAGTCCTTCAGCGCCCATCCCAGTGCCGCGGCCTCGCTCCTCGCTGCTGCGCTAGCGACCCTTGCCCGAGACCCTCGCCCTGCTGCCTTGGCTTGCCCCCGTCATGTCCCCACTGCTTGCGAGAGAAGATAGTGCTGCTGGGCTCGGTGCATGTGGGTCATTGCCTGGTGCCGTTCCCGCCCCCCGAAGGGCCACCCTGACCGGAGCAAGTCGCCCCTGGGCTGGGTAAGAGCACGACCGCGGCCAGCAGCTCCCAGAGGAGCCGGGGTCCGAGCGGGTGGATGAGACCCGCCACCCCCGGGAGCAGCGGGCTCCCACCCGGTTCCCTCACGGTCCCCCCTGCTCTGAGGACGCGGCCGGAGCTCCCTCTGCCGGCGCGACTCCCCCCCGCAACGGGAGCTGGCCCCGACGGCGGGGACCGCCCCGCAAGCATGCCGCGCTTGAGGGACACGGGCCCGAGGGAGGAAACAGCCGTGCTGGGCGCTCCCGGGCACGACACAAAGCAGAGACCCTCTTCCAAGCAGGGCCCAAGTACAGGATTCTATGCAGGCAGCACTCATTCTGCGTGCAGACACCCCTTTGGCTCTGATTCTAAATGCTTAAGATTTCTTGTCACTTTAGAAATAGCTTTCTCAACTTTCCCTGGTATATATCATCATATCTACATAAGCATTCCCAAGAGCTCCAGCCATCCTAAAACCACCTGTGAGAGCAATAGGAAGATGCTCTTGTCTGACCTAAAATGCCTTCTCTGGGCTGAATGCTGCCCCAGGAGCACACTCGATCTTGGATTCACAGACTGTGCTGTCCAGCTCAACACAAATCTGTTTGACTGTTGACAAAACTTCAAGGCCATCCAGGGTCTGCTGCAGAACCACGAGGCAGAGGATGAGATGCGAACCCCATAGTCCCAGCAGGAGACTCTCAGCAGACGCCACAGCACAGCCAGGAGACCCTCCTGCAAGCCTGCGGGCACACAAGCGTGACACCGTATGGTGCATGTAACACTATGACACAAGTCCTAAGGGCGGGGACTGTTATTTCTTTTCCAGGTTTCTGAGCAATTCCTTCCTCCAGATGCAGCATGTGCACCCATGGAAAGGGCAAAACTCATTGTGTCTTTGGCCTCTTCCCACTTCTGTCAAAGTGAGATTGAGCAGACATACTATGTGCTGGGAGCTCCCTCACTTCCCCAGCAAAGGCTCCTGTGATGGGGGAAGTACCAGCCCTTTCCCCCCTGCAGAGCACAGCCCAGTAGCCCAACAGCTTGGCTGTTGTACAAATGCAATTCACGGCAAGCTCCATAAACACATTTGCATGGTCAAGGTGCAGTCTTAGATCAAGCAATTTCCTCGCTACATATGTACAGCCTGGCCACAGCTGCTTTTGATCCGATCCTCTTTGTATCCTGATAATGTACAGAGAGCTTTTGTGTGTTGGTCTATTTAAATGGATTTGGAGCAAACATTAAAAAAAAAAAAAGCTGAAGCTTTAGCCTTTAAGTGGGTTACCAGATTATATGCTGTCTCCATTTTAATTACATTTGGCTCGTTTTGTTTTTTGCATACATTTTTGAGAATTATGCTTATCATGAGAACTGGAAACATTTTGCTTTAGAAGATACCTGCCCTATAAAGGGGTACAACATCACATAGGAGAGACAATGCAAACCTTCCCATCTCAAAGAGCACTCTCCCTCCAACTAGGACAAGAGAAGAAGAAAGGCTCGACAGATCCATATATCCTCTAAGTTTAAAAAGAAACATCTAAATATCAGGAGGATCAAGCCAGCACCAAAAGTCTAGTGGGATTTTGGCATCAGCAAACACAGATAAGAATTCTTTTGCTAGGGAGGAGTGATCTTGGTTGTGGATCACAGAGGGAAGAGAGCATGGAGCCTGTCACAGCCTGTCTAGGACATTTCTGCTGTTTTAGCCAGCAGCAGAACAGACGGAACACCCAAAGATTTGCTCTCTCACCTCGGGTGATCCAAAGAGTTAAACCAGGAGCCCTTCCAGCACTGCCCCAGCCCAGGGCATCTCCCCAGGAAGCCTTTCCCACGGGTCCATGGTAAACTAGGAATTTGTCTTACTCAAACACATGATGTGGTTCAGCTTTGGGATGGAAGTGAAGCATCAGTCAAGGAGAGGAAGCACAGCTCTGGCCTGGAGCCCTGGTGAGAGGGATGGAAAACAGCAGAAAGTGACCCGAGATCAGAACTTCACATTTAAGAAAAAGAGGATGTAAAGGAGAAGACATTTCAGTACCGCATAAAAAGCTAATGAGGTCACTTTCACCTCACATGCACAGTCCTGACCTCCTAATTGTGCCAATCATAGCACAGGAGAGAAGCGATGGGTGCGAGCAAGTGACAGCTCAGGTGGTAGCAGGAATTTTAGGTCTATGATGTTTTCAGAGGGGTGAGATGAAGGGAGCTTGTGCACTGCAACATCAGTTTTGCCTCCCAACAGCAGGTGTGATGCATCCCAAATTACTCAGCAGACCACTGTCAGGGACAGGATCTGTGTCATCTGAGGAGGAGGAAGAGGAGAAAGCATCACTGCTTTGATCCCAGCACAGCCCTCTTGCTTTCCTCTCCCCCTGCAACAGAGCTGCACCCCACCATTTTGGAGCTGTTTTAAGGGAGCACAGCCTTGCACTCTCCTTCTAGAAAAAGCATCATGAGCAATGCTTCATGATAATGGGGGAGGTTTATCCAAGTTGGGGCTCAACAAAGACAGCTCCAATGTGGTAATGGGACTTGGAGTCGGCTGTACAGGAGCTGCCCGGAGCTGCAATGGGAAAAGCCTACATCTGTAACCAGTTTAGCAGAAGGCAGATTGAAGACAGCCTCAACTGAGAGGCTCCAATCCAACAGGAACTAGTCGCTATTTGTTTTGCTATTGACATACAGTTGCAGTAGCTGTGGGTGATTTTAATAAGACAGGATAATATTTCTATTGGTTCTGTGAGCTATAGATTGAACCCACATAGGCGTCTGGCTTGGGGCTGAGTGTTAAATCACAACAAGATCCAAAGCTCTTCTCGTGCCTTGGAACCAGAGGTAAAACACACTTGACGTTTTGGATGTCGCAGTTTGGGGGCAGAGCTAGCCTCCCACAACCAAGTTAGAGACTCAAGCACTGTTGAAGAGTGCTTTGATGGCAGCAAGCCTGTTCTGTCTCTGCTCCGCCACTCCACCAGTGACAGCAAAAGCTGTGGGTCTGGAGCCTTTGCTGTTCATGGATGCTCCTGGCTACCCCCCATCAGTGAATTAATCTCCCAAGAAAAGCCATTCACCATATTTCAGATGACACAGATGCAAGAGACCACCCTGCCCACCTCTGCTTCTCTCCACTCCTGCCTCTTCTCACCAAACCTGGCCCCACACAAGCCTCCACTCCCTCCCCAGTGTTCCCCCTGCTCCCACAATCCTTGGTACAGCATGCTGTTCCTATCTCTCAGCACCCACAGCTAAAAGAGCCCCAGACTAATGATTTTAGCACATCCCCATCTTTGGACAGTAGCTAAGCACCTGAGAGAGTTGCGGTCAATGGGATGGAGTCTAGTTGGAGGCCTGTGTCTAGTGAAGTCCCTCAGGGGTCAGTACTGGGAC
>VWZX01004433.1:0-38644 GCA_013399015.1 Galbula dea | reverse complement strand
GGGTCCTTTCCAACCATAGTGATTCTGTGATTCTGTGCCTAAGTGCTGCTTCCTGTTTCTTCTAGAGAAAGAGGAGAGGAGCAGCAGTGGCCACCTCTCAGTGTAGTACGTTCACAGGGACCTTTCTTCAGCTGAAAATAGGAGGATTCCTTTAATAGAGCAGATTTTGAAATCCATGTCTGAGCTTTCAAAGCATCTAGGGTTAATTTTTCTGTTGAGTTTCCAAGTGAAACTGCTTCATGTCTTCAGGATGAGTAGACAATGATAGAAATAAATATTAATGCAGGTTATCAGTCATACTTAAGGGCCAGCCATGAGCAGATACCATTGTGCTACACACACAGGGGAGGGAAGGATTCCTGCTCTGAAGATATTCTGTAAAGAGACAAAAATAAAATACATGAACTGACTTCAGCATACCTGAAGTTAGTAAAGATCAAGTAAAGGAATGGAGAAAAAGCACCATACAAAACACACACAAAAAACCCCAAACCCAACAACAAACAGCAAAACAACCAGCCACCAAAAGCAGAAAAGTCTAAGTGAAACAGAACTGAAGAAAGAGCTGATGATACGAAGGGAAAAAACATGAAGGAAACCCTGAAGCAAGCAGTCTGGAACAGGTAAAAGTCCTATCTGAGCTGCAGGCTCTGCCTGCCCTCTGCTCCTCCCAGCTGTGGTCCTGCTGGTGCTCATCAGAGCAACACAAAAGAAGCAGTGAGAGGAACACACCAACCTCCTAACCGCAAAAGGATATTACCCAAGTTAGCCTTAGGAAATCATAAAGCGTATGCATGATGAAAACACCACACATGGTCCTCCTGTAGTTTATAGTCTATCTGTATTTGTCAGAGACTCCAAGCAGTATGAGCAGCTTTCAAAGAAACAGCTTGGCTGGCTTCCCTGCAGAACTGCCACTGCCCAACTATTCCTTCATTCACAAGGAGAAAAGATTCCTCCTACTTTTCTAGGTACAATTCAGAATAAATAATTCATAAAAATATACATATGATACAAATCAACATGATCCTCCTCCTTCAATAGATCCCTCAGGCATCCATACACTGAGAGCAAACCCTCTCTCTTCCTTCCAAGGGTGGATGTGTTTACAGGCAGGTGAAGTCTCAGCAACTTGCTAATGCAGTAAATTATACTGTGGAAAAAAATGAGGGTGACAGCTTCCAGATGTAACAGCAGGCAGACAGAATGTAGGTAAACAGTTTAATTACCCAAACATTGACAGCTCTACAGAGAAATTGATGAATGATTAAATTTCCTTTTTAATCCCCTTGCATTTCCCCTACATAAACATTTGCTTCCCAGAAGTACAACTCCATTCTGAAGTTAAATAAACACAAATACTGCCTGACCATTCCTCTTCAGCTTCACTTTGCTTCACATCTACTTTACACTATCTCTAGTCTTTTGCATCTTTTGCATGAGGAAATGTGTTGAGGTAAATCAGATTTCTTTTTTCTGGTATTCAGTCAAGCCAAGGGGAAAAATCATTCTCTGTGGAAGCTCTTTGCAACTCATCATTAGGTGTTTAAGGGTTAAATAAGGAGGAAATATTTCACAATTAGGGTGGTGAAACATTGTCCCAGGTTGCCCAGAGAGGTGGGAGATGTCCCATCCCTGGAACCATTCCAGATCATATTGTATGGGGCACCAAGCAACCTGATCTAGTTGAAGAAGTCCCTGCTCACAGCAAGGAGGTTTGGACTAGATGCCCTCTAAAGATCCCTTCCAATTCTAACCTTTCTATGATTCCATAATCATGCATTCTCCAAAATCCAAAAGCGCAGCATGACCTACAGCAGCCCCAGGCTTTGATTTGGTTTTGGCTATAATGATATCAGCAAGGCTTCTAGCAACTGAAGCACAACTAATTACACTGCCCTTGCGCCACCCCGCCCCCCTCCAAGTGTAAGAGACTGTTTGAAACCTCTGCAGGACAATGAGGCCTAATTAAAACCTTGAAACAAGGCCCAGGTGTGTGGACATCTCCTGAAGAATTTATTCATGAGAAAAGTCTGGAGAAGCCTGCAGGATATTCCCTTTATCTTAAGCATCAGGAGGACCCTGTCTGGTACCATTTCCTATAAAAACCTATAAAAACCTGAGGAAAAAGCTTCCCAAGCTGTCAGTGGAGCTGTGAGTGGTGTGTTGTGGTATGCCTGTGAGAGACAATGTGAGAGTGATCACCCACCTTCATGGAAGAAGCAAGGGGACTCTGGACCCTTNCCTCTGTGTACCAGCTGCAAAGCTCCTGGTTAGCTGACTCCCACCTTCTCTGTCAGGCTACCTAACTTCTTCTTGTGAGAAACTGGCCTCGGCTTTGTCCAGCTTCCTCTCTGTAGGAGCCCAGGCCCTGCAGCCCACAACNCCGATCCATGGTGGTGTAACTATGCCCTCTTGTTCTCTGTCCTGCCTCTCCACTTAATTTTCCTCTCTTTCTTCCATCCTACTGTCCTATCACTGTAACTCTTTTGTTTCAACAAACCCTAATTGATTTTCGGCATTTTGTCATTAGTAGGGACAGACACAACACTCAAATAGCACCAGCAGGNTCTCTGTTGATGTTACTTTGCTGAAATTTTCTCCCATGGTCTTGTGTCAATAAGCATGACATTGTCTCTGTACCAAGGCCTTTCTTCAATCATGGAGGAGGCAGAATTTGTCTTTTTCATCTCCACGATTCCTCCTACTTTATTTATGAAAAATACATGCTTAATAATACGATCGACCATGGCCTGTACACAATGCAGTAAGCAANGGTAAAAACAACTACCATAAATGGGATAAAACCAGTGCACTACAAAAATGTGTGAATGTGATAAGACTGATGCTGTAAGCTGTGTGGAAGGGTCAGCATGCCAAGACTGTGGGCCTCTGTGTACCAGCTGCAAAGCTCCTGGTTAGCTGACTCCCACCTTCTCTGTCAGGCTACCTAACTTCTTCTTGTGAGAAACTGGCCTCGGCTTTGTCCAGCTTCCTCTCTGTAGGAGCCCAGGCCCTGCAGCCCACAACAGCACACCACATCTCCCCCTTTTTTATTTTATAATTTTTCAAAAGCAAAGTGATGTTCATGAGTGTATTCTTCATAGCTTCTTGAATTACTGCTTCTAAAGCAAGGAAAGCAAAGCACTTACCAATAATCAAGCAATTACACAAAAGCTACATTTCCTTATCTCTATCTCTAAAGGTTATAATTAAGTATTTGCAGGTCACTCTAACCCTTAACCAATGTGTGTCTCTGTTGATGTTACTTTGCTGAAATTTTCTCCCATGGTCTTGTGTCAATAAGCATGACATTGTCTCTGTACCAAGGCCTTTCTTCAATCATGGAGGAGGCAGAATTTGTCTTTTTCATCTCCACGATTCCTCCTACTTTATTTATGAAAAATACATGCTTAATAATACGATCGACCATGGCCTGTACACAATGCAGTAAGCAAGGATACTTCTTTTTTCTCTTTTAAACTTATGTGCCAAAATTATTGATCTGTTTGGTGTTAATACTGTAAGCCATCCAAGGCTATATGGTCCTCCTTTGTTATGTGATGGAATCCCAGGCCATGATCTATCTCTGCAAATTATTAACTGCAGTATTGTCATACCATATGCTTTCATTATGATAAAAAGGCAGGGTATACAACACACAATACAACCAAAGATTATAAACAATACAACAAGTAAGAATAGGTTGATTCTTAGGAATATAATGAGTCCAAAACACTCGTGAAACCTTGTTACTTTCAAATTTTCCCAGATGGTGGAAGTGGAGTCCATGACATGATTTGTATTTCACCTGTAAAGTGTGCATCTCTGACTCCTGGGAGTACAAACAATCCTGTCGGTGTTGTTATTGACCATCCTAAAAGCAGGGCTGAACGGTCCCCACCCAAGGGTCCATATACTTCTTCATTCAGCAAAAGGTATTTCCTCGAGCCTCTCCTACACTTCTTTTGAGTGTAAATCTTATTTCTCTTAACTGCCTCTCTCAGCGATCCCACGCTCAGCTATGTTACGCCAGCAGATCCTTTCTTCCCTCTTCTTTCTCTCATTCCACTTTAATCTCTCTGAGTGTCACACATCAGTCTCCATGCAGTCCTAAGATCCTTAGCAGTATCATCCCCTTGGGAGGCCAAATAAAAAGTTTTTGGCTGTCCAATAATCTTCTAGTCCTATGTTCCTAGCAGCTCACCTTCATCTCTGGTGTTTTATGTACAAGTCCGGACTGGTAGCATTTCACACTACTCTTTCACCGCTAGGCTCTGTCCCCCTGCTCTTCCACATGGCTTGTTCGGCTACCTGCTTATCCTGATCACCACGTTGGGGATCACCATATGTCGTTAGTAGGGACGGACATGACACACAGATAGCACCAGCAGATAGCCAGCAGATAGCCCTTTTTATTAGTAACAACACTACTTTTATAGTTTTACAGAAAAGATAATGACCAATTACCTTCATAGAGAAAGGGCACTAACCAATTAGTAGCTAACACCTTCACGCACAAAGTATACTGATGAATTAGCAAAAGACACTTACATATACAAATTATACTGACCAATTAAGAAGCAACACTTACTAGGTAAAAACAACTACCATAAATGGGATAAAACCAGTGCGCTAAAACATGTGAATGTGATAAGACTGATGCTGTAAGATGTGTGGAAGGGCCAGCATGGCAAGACTGTGGGCCTCTGTGTACCAGCTGCAAAGCTCCTGGTTAGCTGACTCCCACCTTCTCTGTCAGGCTACCTAACTTCTTCTTGTGAGAAATTGGCCTCAGCCTTGTCCAGCCTCCTCTCTGTAGGAGCCCAGGCCCTGCAGCCCACAATAGCACACCAGACCATTTGACTTCGTTTGCGTCTTAATTTCACTCTGGGAAATAAACCTTGAATTTATCCCATGTCTATTGAACAGACCGGGACACCAAGATTCTACTACCTCCCAGAGGACTGTACCTTGTCTGTCTGGCCATTGCCAGACTCTGCTTCCCACAGCTCCTACCAAACAGCAGCAGGTTGCACCCTGCAAGTGAGCAGAGCCAATTGTTCAGAAGAAACAAGACTTATGGCAAAGCTTCTGCCAAGCTGAAGCAGCAGATTTTACTATGCAAATGGCAATTACAGCAGTCTTTAAAGAAGTTGTTGACAAGCTTTAGGCAAGGTAAAAACAGACAGAAGAAAGCAATTAATTTATTATTTTCCCCCTGTAAAGAACAGTGTGTAGGTAATGGCCCATCACAAGCATGAATAATACTGAAGCTGCAAGCAACATGATATAATTTTAACATTCTACAGCCTTTTTTAATCAATCATATTGATGTTCATCACATCCATAAAGCTCAAAATAATGGGTTTACTAAACTTAAGGAAAATATAAGATCTCATTTTGCACCTCTCAGTTTCTTCAATATGTTGCCATAATGTCCTCAGTGGAATATATTTCACCCTTTCGCCTCTGTTTTAGGATTCATTTTCCGGTTCTGCTGAGATCCTATCTCATTGCTTCAAAGAAACAGATGAGTTATGGCTACCGCTTTAACTCCACTACCACATCCAGGAGAGAAGCATGACATGTTGAGAGGAAAAAAACCAATTGCCTGCTTTTGGACTGGGAGGTCAGGACTAAGAAGTAGACCTACTGACTCATCCACAGGAGCAGCCCTTGCTGTCTGAGCTCACAGCCGTCTGTGCCCAGCACCCCAAAACCCAAGCAGGGTGCAGTAACTCCAGCTTCAGTGCTCAGCTCCAGCCTCAGCACAGGCTGATGGCACCAAAGTAATTATTCCTCAGTGTAGTTTGATTAGTGGTGAGAGCAACAGCTGCAACTGGTAGAAGTGGTTTCGAGATCTGCATGGTTTGTGGGAAGACTTCAGCCAAAGATTTGCCAAGTTAGTTGCAGGTTACGCTCTGCTGAGGTGTGCAAGATAAAATGAGATCCAAAGAACTGTGTTATCTCTAGGGCAGATTGAGGCAGAGCTATCAAACATGGACAGGAGACTGCTGACAACCTCTGGACAATGACTGCAAGACAAAGTTTGTTTAAGCAAGTCCTTCCTCAAAGATAGGCAATGTTCTACTCTAAGAAGCACAGGGTAGGCCAGCAAGCCGTAACGGGCAAAATCAACACTGCATGTTCTTTTGAGCCAATGTCTCACGCTGTAGTTGCTGAGTTTAAATACCTTATCCAAGGTGGAACAGCTCCACTGGAGACATTTGTAGATATTTATGAAAGGCTCGCTTCCAAACGCAAAGTCCAAATTTCTATTCCAAATAGGGCAGAAAAGAAATTTAGACTGGGGACCCTTAAGCCACGGAGCTATAGGGCAGTGAGGAAGAACTTTGGAGAGGCAACTTGCCGAAGTGTCTTTCAAAACTAGGTGGGAAAACAAGAGATTTATTATTATGCTATGGCTGATCCCATGTTCCTATGTCTCCTTTCCAAATGCCACCTTCTCAAAAAAACAGGAGCGATCACTGCACAAGAGCTGAGGATTAAGAAAATAAACAAAGAACCAAGATATATTGAATTTTGCCAATGTTTTCCACATGAATGGAATATCAGAATCATTTTAGACTTTCCTTGCAACAGACACAATAACAAAGGGAACTAAAACAAAATGAGGATGCACACACAGGGATTTGTTGATCTGATGGATTTTGTTTTACTTGGAAAGTTTGTGTTTTACCTGCGAAGTTTTCAAAGTCATCACTGAACATCTAAATGAAATTATTCAGAAGTTGTTTGCAACTACATGCTTGCCCTCAATCTGCCTCATCTTAGTTTGGAATTCCTTGGGGAGTGTGACACTTTAAAAAATAAATAAATAAAAAGCAGAAAGCAATGGCTTGGAATCTTGCCACTTTCTTATTAAAAATGAGGATCTACACCCAACTAGTGTGTGCATACAAAAAAAAAAGATAAAAACCTGTGAATGCATAATCTGAAGCACAACAGCATGCAAATGTATTCAACAATTCATCTTGCTTAAGAAGCCTAAGGAAAAAGACACACTAAAAGTGTGAGAAGCATTCCAAATACATCCCACTACGTTTGCAGTGATCACTTCTAAAAGAAAAGTGTAAAGGATGAGAATGAGATTACTCATTTCATAATGACTTTGTAAAACAGTGATCCAAAGAGAATGAGACCACTGTTAGATGTTCACCACCAGTGCTGTTTACAACAGCTTGAGCAGCAGCTGCTCTTCCGACCCATTGTCCCAGCCATGCCCATTATTCCACACAGCCCCACCACAGGGGGGAGGGGTGGGCACCTAGGGGGAGGGAGAAAAAGGCAACAACTCTTTAGCTTAGCAAAAGTTCACATGTAGCTATAGCCTAACAAACTGCAGATAAAATATTAAACCTCTAAATGCACATTTGAATAATTTAAGTCATCCAGATCTTCAAGTTAATTTACTTCCATCAAAGTTTAAATTAATAAGATTATCTGGCAGAATTTTTTCATCTCTTAATGAGTTTTAAAGACACATCATGAAGTTCTGAAGTTTGTTTTTTTTTGCTAAATCAGATATTTAGTCTATTTTTCAAGAGGTAATATGTAGAATTATAAGCTTTCCATATTAGGCAATTAACAGTTTCAGAGATGAGCAGCCTCTGGACTGGAAGCACACAGGCATGACCCAGTGGCTTAGGGTGACACACACTTTCCCAGACAGAAAAATCCCAAACACATACACATTTCCAAATTACCAGGTGCCAAGAACTAGTGCCTATCAAAGCTCAGTTAGAAAACCAAGCTTTTGATCTATCCCTGAGAGGTTGTTTCTATCCTGTTTAAACTTTTTACATGCCCTCAGGAATCCAGTTGTTGCATTACGTATATATCGGTTACCTTTAGTAAATGGGTAAGTCCTCAGAGACCTAAGCAACAATGTTCCAACATGTGTTGCATCCACAATCTCATAACCGGGAAGAAAATCCAAAGTGACCAAAGTCAGGTAACTCATTACTTTCTCCTCTCTCTTATTATCTGTTAATGAAATGTTCCCAAAACTTCAAAAGAACTGTTCGTATTTAACCCAAATGCATTACAGATCCCAAGGCTTCATCATTCATCACAGGTTTTCAGGAAATCTTTGTCACTTAAGGCAGATGTTTCTAAGAAGGGTTTTCATTTGGATAAAGGTCACTAGCTATAGCTGGGCAGGTCACTCTGTGCCACGCAGCAGATTGGTTCTTTGACTCCACACAAGATTTAATATCCTGTGAATCAAAGCAAAACATGCTTCTTGTTTGCTTACAAAGAGCTTATCACAAGCCCACGCCAGTGACTGCTCCTAGAGCAGACTGTAACCACAGTGAGACAGACAAACTGCTTTGTCCCAGGAGCTCCAGGCTGCTGGCAGCACCTACTAAGTAGTCACAGCACATGAAAGAAAAGCAACGACTTGGACCATAAAAACACGATGTCCTTTCTCTGTTGCTCATAACATCACTTCTGCTTTGGGCCCTCCAGACCTTTTCCCGCTTCCCTGTCTCAGTAACCAGATATGAAATGAGAAGTAGCCACCTGCTAGGGTACTGGTTTGAACCAACCTTTCCCCTTCCTTCTCTATTCAATGGCTCTAACCAAAGAGCAGCGTTCACAATTTCTGTGGGGTTGGGGTAGCTGTGTCTGTAGATGACATGGGTGAGATAACCAGGAATGAGATCCTCCTTGCTTCCTTTCTTGACCTTAGTGTATGAGTTTATTTAGCCCTGAGAACCACAGGAGCATAATAAGTTAGGTCCAAAAAATGCAAAACTTTTCATGTGTGCCAGCATATTTTCTAGTCTGAATTTAGGGTAAAAGAAATGTTTAATACTCCACAAGAAACTCTCTGCTCTGGCTTTTACTATTGGGATTGCTGTGAACAAAGGAGCCTATTTTGCTCTTCTACAATATCTCAACACTGACATCTCTTTCCATGAATCTCTCTTAATTTTTCTTATCTTTATTGGATGGTTACATGGAGAGTAAGACAATTCTTGACCTGTTTGAAATGTATTCACCTAAACAACAAATGAACGAGTAAAACCCAATGACATTTCTGGTGACAGAGGAAGCACAGAGGACTTCAGGACTTGATCTAACATCTTCTGACAGTTGTGGCTGATGGAATGCTTCATCTCTCTCTTTTTTTTTTTTTTTCAGTTGATGCAAAATGAACATGAGAACCTTGCTAGCAGAGGCAAAAGACAGAACTCATGCCAGGTAGTGCAGACCAAGGAAAAAAACATTTAATCTTCCATGATCATTCCCTACCATCGCTATCCTGCCTCAGTCTCCCACACCCACCAAGAACCCCTGTGCTGTTAGCACAGCTTGTGCCCATCAGAAGAGGCTGAGCCTGTCCATGCCAAAAGGCCACAACTCTATATATAGTCTTTGAGGGGTTACCAAGCCTATTACTGAAATGCATTAACATTTGGGTTAGATATTAGACAGAATGGGAACATAGCTGCAGGAGAAGGCTTTCTAAAAGCTCCCAGATAAACATAGCAGGACCTGTTTGTCAGCAGCTGCATCTCCCACTACTCTTCATTGTAGAGCCCATAACTGTTGTGAAGCTGAAGGCACATAGATCTTCAGCAGCAGAAAGATGAAAGATACATCCTTTGACTTCTGCTGAGTGGAACAGAGCTGTAAACCAGGCCAATACACAAGCGCGTCCATGGTTTCTAGCATGGTAGATGCAGAGTCTTCAGAGCTAATTGGTTATAAATCACTGGATCACAGAAAACACCTGTTCTCAGTGAAGCCCAGTGACAGGACGAGGGGCAATGGTTGTAAGCTGAAGCATAGGAGGTTCCCTGTGAATACAAGGAAAAATGTTTTCCTAGATGAGGTGCCAGAGCACTGGCACAGACTGCTCAGAGAGGTTGTGGAGTCTCCTTCTAAGGAGGTATTCAAAACCCGTCTGGACGCGCTTCCGTGTGACCTGGTCTCAGGAATACTGCTGTGGCAGGGGGGTTGGACTAAATGAACTTTCAAGGTCCCTTCAAGCTCCTAAAATTCTGTGATTCTGTGACAGCAGGATAGAGACTTAGTTTGGAACAGATTTGCAAAAGAGTAGTAATAGCCCCATTCTTTCATTAGCAGTGTTCTTTAATGAACTTCTATTCTATTTCAAGGTCTTACAAAGCATTCCAGAAGCCTCAGCTACAATCAATCTTCAGCCATTTCATCTCAGATATTTCACAAGCAATCACTGATCTAAATTCCACTTGAGTTATTCTTTCCAGCATAATGTACTTAAAAGGTACCAATGTATTAAATGCAGTACAACAAACACTGGTATATAATTCTGTTAGATAAAATATTTTCATCTCCATTCAAAAGATGATGCAAATAGCAATTATGATAATAGTGCAGATTATACACTGCAGCACCCATCATTTACCTGCTCCAGTTTTATAGAGGCAAACATTCTGTTTGTCTCCATACTGCTCATTTATTTGTGAATTCACAGTTCAACTTCTCTGATGTTAAACCTATGCATACACAGTTAAATTAAAACTGAGAAAAATAAGGATATGGCCATGACAGCCTATTTGAATGCATCTCTCACAGCAAATATCTGAACAGTGAGCTGGTTATTAACACTACCAGGACAGTGTTGAACGGCAGAGCCTTGTTAGCCTCACTGCTCTGGACAGGTTCCAAGGCTGATAATTGCTTTCTGCATCCCAGAATCATCCCTGCATTTGGAGTCAAGACCTCAAGTTCTCAAACACTGTAAGCTAAAGAAGACTTTCCACCAGCTCGCTGGAGGGACTATCATGTGTTAAATGATTTACTACATTATAATAGAAAGCAGTGTCACAAGCCACTGTAGTGTATATTGCAGAGATCAGAAGTCTCTAAGCATGATTTAAAGGTGGTAGACTGCAATAAATTGCTAAAAGGAAAAGGAAAATGGCACCTTCAGTTCTCACAAACAGTGCTCTTTAAAATTTGTACTTTAAAACAGAAGTACACTCACAGAGAAAAAGGCTTGAAAAAGACCAGACCATACTATCTTTAATGACTGGTGGGCACTCATCATGCTGGTCTGGTTGATTCATGCTCTTTCAAGACCTTTTGTTAATCTCAGAGCTTTTTATCTCTGCCCCCTCCCCACACGCACACCCTCCCACCCCACCTTTAATTTCAAAAAACCCCTAAGAACAAAGAAAATGTTCTTACCACACATCATTGTGTAGGCACCAGATTCTGTTGAAGTGATGTTTGCCTAGGATTTGTTACAGAAGTTGACACTTCAACAGGTTTTAAAATAAATTCTAAATAAGGCTGGAAGGAAAGATCCTCAGACAGATGAGTGAGACAGCAACACTGAAGACTCCAGAACTAAGTTTTACTTGAGCTAAAGATCCTATATATTATTTCTTTAAGGCAAGAAAAATTCATTACTGTAAGGAAAAGACTTCATGAGCCTGTTTAGAGCAGCCCATCAGAGCCATCTGCTCAGTGCAGGCTGGGGCAAGGCAGTGCATCTGGTCCAGGCTTATCCTACAAGTTAGGATGCCTCTTCTAGAAAGGAAAAGCTACACCACAACTTAATGTACCTAATGCAATTATTAAACCTCTCTTGGAGCCTTGTGTATTTCAAAATAATCTTTTTCCTCCAAGGTGTTTTTATTATTTTTACTGTCTTTTTTTAAAGGTTTTAGCATTCTTAGATTCACTCACGTTGACTGACTGGGTTCAAACCTCAGACATCTCCTGAAGGTACACAGCATTAGTTCAGCAGAAAACCATCCTGACCTCTCTGTTTGTCTTACTTAGTCTCAGAGGGAGCAAGTCAAAACACCAGAGGAGCTCAGTTCCCTTGGCTGTGAAAGGAAGGGAATGACAGGGGAAGTTAACATTTTCTGTCCTTATTTTCCTTCAGAAAGATCCTCTCCCACTCCTTCCCAAAGGATCTTCACTATATCCTAGATAAAGAAAGAAATATAAATATAAAACCATAAAGGTACCCAACATTTTATTTGGGAGTCAGTGTAAGTCACAACCTTCACCCTTCACTGCCTAGCATCTCCAAAGTGAACAAGGTGTGCAGACCATGCCACCGCGAGGACTACTGCCAGAAGAAATAAAGCCTCTTTTAGACTAAGTATCCAAACATTTGCAACTAGTTTGAAAATTTAGGGGAGCTCTAGCACAGTAAGGAAAATTAAACTCTGTATTCTATGTCCACCTCCTGGCTACCTTGAACTACATCTCTGAGTAAGAATAGGAGGAAATTACCTAAGATTTGGTTGCATATAAGATGATTAGTATGTGTATTGACAAAAGCTATGCTAGATGCACGTCCCTTACATTACAGGAAGAATTATTGATTTTTGCCTGGCTTGTTTCATTTTCTTCCAACTTTATCAAACAAAGTAAGCTATTATCCAACCAAGAGAGCTGCTGCTCAGAGCAGCAACCAGGAAAAAAACATCTAATTTGGTAGTAAGTACTGGGGATGATAACAATCACTGTACTCCCAGCACAACTCACAAACGAAAGAAAACAAATATACATGTTGTGGGAGGGGAGAAAATGCATATACTCCCTGATTGCCAAAATGTAACATCAGAGCAGGAACCCATAAATGTCAAAGCAAAAAAGGGTGTAAAGGAGCACTGCAAGTATTGCTAAGTATTTCTTATCTTCCTGAGCCTTTTTATATGTGTGCATGAATATATGCACACAAATATTAAGGCTCTCTTACTCTTCTACACAAACCTTGCAGCCCTCATAATCTCTCCCCCTTTTCTTTCCCCGAGATTTTCTTCTTTTATTGTCCAGTTTCAAGTAGGACAAGCTCTCTGTAGAATAAGCAGAGAACATCACAGTGAACTGCACACTTAGCAAAGCCTCCACAAGCACCAAGAAGGACTTTCCCCCAGACTCACCCACATGGTGGTGAGCAGAGAACACTTGGATCTCCAACGTGCTGCACCAGAGACCTTACAAAAATCCAGTCATTCTTCCCTCATCAACTGTTGCAGCTACTCCATCAGAGAAGGCCACCAAGTTTGTCAGGCAGAAAGCTTCTGTTCCATTAAGCAGTGCCTCATTTCCCACAGGGCAGAAGGTTATGCAGGATTGACAGTTCCACTCTCTTTGGTCTCTTTTGGAAGGGGACTTTTACATTTCACAGGCTGTGACATTAGCCTGTATTTTTTCCTTACTATGCTGAGCAGAAAAAAACAGAACTCAGTGCAACTGATTCATTCTCTTTCCCAAATACAGAAGTAACTCTCATAGAACAATAGAAAGTTCTGAGTAAGAAGGGAGCCACACGGATCACCAAGTCCAATTCCTGTCTATGTACAGTACAACACACCCAACCCTCCAAAAGAAACTCAAAAAACCACTCATGACAAACTATTACCTTGAAGTTTTAAATACCCGAAGAATCTAAATTTCCTTCCAGCACAACCAAAGGTGGCACCTACCTATTTCATGGAGAATAAATTAAAAGATTTATATCTTCCTCTTTAATACAAAGATTGGGCTATAGTACCCCAAGAGTGGCTAGTGTGGACTGAGATTTTTACTTGTGCTAGAAAATGTGCTGATAACACAGGGTTGCTTTAGCTGTTGCTGAGCAGTGCTTACAGAGAGTCAAGACCTTTTCTTCTCACCTCAATCCACCAGCAAGGAGACCAGGAGGGCATGAGAAGCTGGGAGAGGACACAGCCGGGACAGCTGACCCCAGCTGACCCAAGGGATATTCCAGACCATAGAATATCATGCTCTGTATATAAAGCTGGGAGAAGAAGAAGGACATGGGATGTCTGTGGGGTGATAGGGTTTGTCTTCCCAAGTAACAGTTATATGTGATGGTGCTCTCCTCTCCTGGAGGTGGCTGAACACCTGCCTGCTATGGAAAGTGGGGAATGAATTCCTTCTTTTCCTTTGCTTATGTGCATGGCTGTTGTTTTACCTACTGAACTGTCTTTATCTCAACCAGGAGTCTTCTCACTTTAACCCTTCCCATTCTCCTCCAGCCCTTCCCACTAGAGGGAGGGAGCAGGTGGCTGTGTGGGATGAGTTGGTGGCTGGGGTTACACCATGACAGCCTGTCTGCAGCTTTCCATCTTTTACAAACTCCTCTGTGACCCTAGCCTAGGGAACTGTACAGAAACTAAAACAACTAAGACAATTAAAATGAGGCTTCCAAGTGGTGTTTTGCTGTTCTCTCTTTTCATATAAAAGTGGAAAATACAATGCTTTTCTTTATTGTATCCTACACTTTTACTGGGCTGGATCTCAGAACACTCTCCAACAACAGTTAATGAATATTACCTCCCTGCTCTGCTTTAATCTAGATAAGTATCAGCAATATTTTACACAGCAGGAAATAGGGGACACACAGGTGTTAAGTGGCCCAAGGTCACACAGCAAGGCTGGACCGGAGTTAGGACTGAAATCAGTTCTTCTTTGCAGGACACACACCCACAATTTTGAGAAGTACTGCTGAAGCAATGCTGCTTCTCTCATACTACAAAGCCTTGTAGGTGCTCACATGCAGTCTGTGACATCTCTAAAGTCACTCTGAAGAGAAGATTCTCAGTTTAAATGTCATTCTCACCAGTTGTCCAACGGTGCCATACCAGCCCTTTCTTACACCTACCAAAACATTTATCCTCACCCAGAAGCTATGCCTGGGAAGAAGAGGAGGCCAGAGGGAAAGGAATGTGCTAAAATATGATAAATCACACCCCAGTCATGCTTACAAAAATAAGAATTCTGGGCTGTATTAACTTTCTATCACACCATGCTGCTAGTGAGACTCCTTTTTTCCAAGGCCAGTGAAGGGACACTGGAAGTGATGAGGAAATGGTGGACTTGGGAACTTCATTCTTGGGTTTATTTTTGGAAACGGGAAAACAATCTTCATCAAAAGAAAAGGAAAAAAACAAACAAACAAAACAAACCTACAACAACAAACCACCCACATGTCTGTTATACTTCCTCTCTCTTAGATAGCTTCATGATGTATCCTGTATATATATTGACAAAGCTTGTTCCATTCTTCAATCGCTTGTCACCTGACCTTGGCAGACACCAGAAGGCCAAAAGAGAGAAAAGGCAGCCAGTAATTACCAGAACCAAACCCACTATCTTACTAACAGGAGAAGTAGAAAACACAAATTATCAAATATCTGTCTGTTTTTCTATCTATTTAGTGAAACAAAAGGGCTACAGATGAATGACAAAATGCTTCTGTTGTTGTGTCCCATCAAAAGTGACCATAACCACCAGCACTGATGGATATTGCACTCCTTATCATCTCCCAGTCACAGCCTTGGTTAGCTGCACTCTTCCCATTACCCCAATGTGTTGTGTTGATATTGGTGTGCAGTGCACATGAGATGAAAGCTCTTCGTCCTACAAAGGTAGAACAGGGAGCCAAAGATATAACCCCAAAGGGTTATCTGCTTCCCAGCTACCAGGTGGTTTCTGATATCCAGATTTATCCTTCTTTAGCAGTTCCATGATATCTTTCCACAGATTCTTAACAAATATCAAGATGAATTAAGCATCACTTTAAAAATCATAATCTGTCAGGGGAAGAAATGTTTACAAATATCATGGAATTATTTAGTTTTACACATTATAAAACTGCCAGCATCTGACTGAGGGCTGAGTTTTCAGCTCATTTGAGCTGGTAGAGCTGGAACCAGACTGTAGCTGTTGGCATTATTTACCATTGCTTACCACAAGCTAAAACTTTATTCACAATAATAGTTCTTCATAAATACAAGTAGAGATGCCAAAAAAAATTAGATTTAATGCCCTATTGCCTGTAACTGAGCTCTTTATGAATAAGGATTACTCACAAGAGCAGAAGATGCCCAAGGAGACCACTAAATCAAAACATAGACTCAAACCCAAAAAGTAATGTATTATAATGAGAAGAACAGAAGAAAAGTAAACAGGGCAGACATTTGGAGCTGGAGAAGAATGGAAACAGAATAAACTACACCTGCCATATTGTCAGCTGTCCGTAAGGAATCAGTTTTACCTGTTGCTGGTAAGGAAGTCTGATTATTGCTCTGTTAGGACTATCCAATGCTCTCCTTGTCCACTGCAGAAGTCCTCCAGATACAAGCTATGTTCTCACATGCATATCAGAAGGAGGTGAAAGGGTGGGTGCAAACTGCTACTTTCAGCAAATTTCTGAAGGCAGAGATTTTATCCTGCACAGGAGAATTCCCCAGTACACATCTTAGCTCACTTTAAACAGATTTTGCTCTGTTAGATTGCCACTTCCATGACCTAAATTTACCTGGTGATTTTAGGAATTTGCTGTGTGTTATGAAAGATGTGAATCATCAAAATGGAATGCTAAAAAGCCTTAGAGGTATAGAAGACAATAGAAATTAAGCTTGTCAAATCAAACAGGTCTACAGATGTTCCATTAGCCTATGTGACACAGCAAAATTCACAAGTAGAAACAAGTCCTGTGGATGTTGGAACTGTGGTCTCTAAAAGGACATTCTTTGAGAAGTGCTAAGGGGAATAGACCAAGAAAAATGAGTAGGGTAGTTGCATTTCAATCCTTAATTGCTTTGTTGAAAGTTTAAAATTTACCAACTGAGCTTGTAGTTATTTTACTGGGCCAAGTACTGATTTTGTGATCACAAAATGGTTTTTGCACATTTTTATAAATTACCAAGCACCCTTGTGTCTGAGCATCCACCAGTTCAGAAACTACAGGCAAGTGAAGTGTGAGAGAGCTCTAGGAGTGCAGCTAGTCTGTCATCCTGGCTGATAACACCTCATATAGTTGGGGTCTGCTACAGGCCACCTGATCAGCAGGGTCAAGTAGATGAGGCCCTCCACAGGCAGATAGAAGTGCCTTTACATTCACAGGGCCTGGTCCTTATGGGGGATTTCAGCCATCGTGACATCTCCTGGAGGGACAATACAGCAAGGCACCAGCAATCCAGGATGTTCCTCGAGAGCATCGAAGACAGCTTCCTCCTCCAAATGGCAGAGGAGCCGACTAGGAAAGGTGCTCTGCTGGACCTTGTTCTTACCAACAGGGAAGGACTAGTGACCAATGTAAGGCTGAGGGACAACCTTGGCTGTAGTGACCATAAAGCACTGGAATTCAAGATCCTCAGGGCTCCTAGGAGGATATGTTCTAGGCTCGTGACCCTGGACTTTGGACGTGCAGACTTTGATCGCTTCAGGGATATGATGGCCAAAGTACTGTGGGACAACACTCTAGAGGGAAGGGGGGCCCAGGACAGCTGATCAGTTTTCAAGAATCACCTTCTCCATGTTCAGGAGCTATGTATCCTGACAAAGAGAAAGGCAGGGAAGAATGCTAGGAGACCTGCCTGGATGAACAAGATGCTCCTGGACATGCTGTCTTATAAAAAGAATCTATATGAGTGGAAGAAGGGTCAACTAGAAAGGGGGGCATACAGGGAAACTGTCAAGAGAGCAAGAGAATTGATTAGGAAAACTAAAGCTTAGTGGGGTTTAAATCTAGCCAGGGAAATCAAGGGGAATAGTAAACATTTCTACAAATATATTAATGGAAATAGGAAGAGTAGGGAAGGTGTGGGCCTCCTCAGAAAAGAAACGGGAGAACTGGCGATAGATGACATGGAGAAGGCTGAACTTCTCAATAGCTGCTTTACTTCAGTCTTAGAAATTTTTTCACAGTGAGATTGACAGAGCACTGGAACAGACTGTCCAGAGAGGTTGTGGAGTCTCCTTCTAAGGACGTATTCAAAACCCGTCTGGACGCGTTTCTGTGTGACTTGGTCTCAGGAATCCTGCTGTGGCAGGGGGGTTGGACTAGATGATCTTTCAAGGTCCCTTCCAACTCCTAATATTCTGTGATTCTGTGAATCACTGCCAAGGGCTCCTGCCACATCCCCAAAGTCAAATAAGATAATGGCAGGGGCAGGAAGGTGGAACTGTCCATGATAAATGAAGATCAGGTTCGTGACCAACTGAAGAACCTGAAAGTTTACAAGTCCATGGGACTCGACGGGATACACCCACGGGTACTGAGAGAATTGGTGGACAACATTGCTAAGCCACTCTCTATTGTGTTTCAAAAGTCATGGCTGTCTGGTGAAGTCCCCACTGACTGGAAAAGGGGAAACATAACTCCTGTTTTTAAAAAGGGGAAGAAGGATGATCCAGGGAACTATAGGCCAGTCAGTCTCACCTCTGTGCCTGGTAAGATCATGGAGCAGATCCTCCTGGGGGATCTGCTGAGGCAGAAGAATAATGAAGAGGTGATTGGATATAATCAACATGGCTTCACCAAGGGTAAATCATGGCTGACAAATCTGGTGGCCTTCTATGAATAGGTTACAACATCGATAGGCAGTGGAAGAACAACTGACACCATTAACCTGCACCCATTTACCTCGACCTGAGAGCAAAGCCTTCGACACTGTCCCACATGACATNGGTCGGGGCAATCCCAAGCACTGATACAGGCTGGGTAAAGATTGGCTTGAGAGCAACAGTGCGGAAAGAGACTTGGGGGTGTTGGTGGATGAGAAGCTCGACATGAGCTGCTAGTGTGCTCTTGCAGCCCAGAAGGCCAACTGTATCCTGAGCGGCATCAGGAAGAGCGTGGCCAGCAGGTGGAGGGCAGTGATTATCCCCTTCTACTCTGCTCTCGTGAGACCCCACCTGGAATATTGCATCCAGTTCTGGAGCCCCTGTTACAAGAGGGATCTGGAAGTGGTGGAGCAAGTCTAGAGAAGGGCCATGAGAATGATCAGAAGACTGGAGCATCTCTCCTATGAGGACAGGATGAGAGAGTTGGGATTGTTCAGTCTAGAGAAGAGAAGGCTCTGAGGAGACCTTCTTGTGACCTTCCAGTATCTGAAGGGGGCCTACAAGAAAGCTGGCGAGGGACTTTTTAGGAGGTCAGACAGTGATAGAACCAGGGGAAATGGGTGTAAGCTAGAAGAGTGTAGATTTAGATTAGACATTAGGAGGAAGTTCTTCACCATGGTTAGACAGTGGTGGTTAGACAGTGGAACAGGTTGCCAAGAGAAGTTGTGGAAGCTCTATCCCTGGAGGCTTTTAAGACGAGGCTTGATGGGGCCCTGGGCAACCTGATCTAGTGGGAGGTGTCCCTGGCAGGCAGGGGGGGTTGAAACTAGATGATCTTTCGGGTCCCTTCCAACTCTGACAATTCTATGATTCAATATTCAATGCTTCATTCTGAAGCAATACACATAGGTGTAGGTGGGAATGAAAGTCATGCAGAGCTTAAGGAGCTAGATGTCATAAAAATAAAAGAAAGTAACCCTACATTTCCAAGATTAAAAGTACCCCTTCAAACTGTAACCACACAGACAAAATTGTTTTGTTTATATCTAAAGGGATTGTGGATAGATACTGAATATTTCCTGAGAAGACTGTGAAATGAAACAGCCTCTTGATTACCTCTCCTTGGGGTAATTCAAATCATCATCATTAGTGAGGGCATACCAAACTGTGTCTGAAAGGGTACTCAGAGAGGAACCAGTTACCTATTCTGTATAAAGAATGTTTTTCACCTCTCATCAACTGTCCAGTGTATGATTTAAAGGAGGAATTTTTCCTCAGTTTGATTAACAAAATACAATCAGCAACATCACATAAGACATTGTATTCATTCTTATTCCTATGGAAGATTTCAGCCTTTGTACCACCTTCAAATACAGGATCATACTCCTTTTATCAATTCATAATTCAAATAAGGCATCCTTTCTTCTCTACAGCCTTACACTGCAGCAATACATATTAGCCAGAGATGTCAATGTATGTTTTATTACAAAAGTCAAACTAGGCTTTATCCATAATTTTCTAAATCTCATTAAAGGTTCTTTCATATTGCAGATAGGATAAAGTAGCACTTTAAACTTTATAAATCTATTTCTGCTCGTACAGGGAATCCATTGCCATCTGTAGTTCCAGTATATGACAAAGGAATGCCTTGGGGGTGAGTCTGTTGGAATGCAGATAAGGTGGCCTGCAATGAATCACTGTCCTCGGGAAGAGACTAGATTGTTAATAAAAGGTCAGAGATCAGAGCACCACAGTTTCTCCTATTTCTCCAGCAGAAAGAGAAGCACTGACTAGATTTTCCTTATTGCTTCCTTTCTTCCCCCTCCTTCCTGAAGTGCTCTCAAGTACCTGTTCTTGTTCCTGCTGTCTCTGTTGTGCAGATGAGCACTGCCTTTGAGCCAGCACAATTGCACAATACCTCTCTAACTAGGTAGGACTGCAGAACTGGGCTGTACAGGTTTCAGACTTCTTTCCAGGATGTGATTCAGTTTCAGTTTTGTTGTTAAGAACATACATTTCTCTGTAGCACAAACCCTCCTCTTTAAAAATTAGACTAATACCAAAAGATGTGCCTTGGAGGACATTTCTAAGCAGGGATTATCCTCTAGCAATGATGGCAGGTTTATTTCTCTTGACTAATTCCACTGAATTTTCTCAATGAAAATATAATAATGAAAGATCCTCTCTATACATTACCAATTTACATGTGGCAGTCAGGGTTATGTTTCCATTTAAAACTTTTTTAGCCTCAGGCTTCAATTCAGTAAAGAACTTCAGAACACGAGTAAGTGCTTTGCAGCACCAGCATTTTGGTTGTTGCTTCTTGGCTCAGCCTCACAGGCTAAAATTCTATAAACACTAATCAGAGCCAGTTAGCTCTTCTTACATAAGATTGTATCTTGCCAGAAGTCTGAGGACACCCCAAATCCCCAGATATATTTTTATCATGATAATTTACCTAGTGAAGTTGGCAGTTAAAGCCTCCAGGGCTGCCATTCATGTCTTTAGAGTGCAAGGAAACTAAGGCTTCCAGAGCTCCAGCTAGAAAAGAAGTATTTCCCAAGAACATAGTAGATAGTTGGTATAACCCTGTTTAAATTTATCAAACACACTCTAGGGAGCCTGCTCCCAGAATAAAACAATGCATAACGAGTAGACAATCAAGTCCCAGAGATATTCCTTACTATTGCATTTTACAGCAGTTTTTTTCAAAGTGATCCAAAAGCAACAAGGCTGCAAAGTCACTATGATAAATGGAAAACCTTCCCTCAGAAACCTTGTTGATTGAGAGATGGGAAAGAAGGTGAGATTGTCGAGGGTCGAGGCTGGGCCGACCACCAACCCAATGACAGATGCTCCCTATTACCCCCTCTCTCCGCCCCCAAAGGGAAGCGATAGGAGATAAGAGAGGCAGAGAGACTTGTGGACTGGAAAATAAAACTACAACTACTTTAATAATAATAATAATGTTAAATGAAGTACATACAAATATATACAGAGCCCAATACCGAACTCAAACCCCCTTTCAATGATAACTACATCACCACTGATGCTGCGGTAGCAGGCGTCCCGGTACCAGATGAGTCCGGTTCCCCTGGGAGCAGGGTCCTGGTGCCAGATGCCCGAACTTAGGCATCATCTCCAAATGCCTGATACAGGAACTTAGGGGTCATTTTGAAGTGCCTGGTGAAGAGCAATCTAGCAATCCGGAAATCAGGAATCTCGAATCTTGAAAGGGAAGTCTAGCAAGGGAATCTAGCAAGGGGGGACTGACCCCCAGTTTATATATCGAATATGACATATATGGGATGGAACACTTTCAGAAAGTAAAATCACTGAACAGAATTAGTTCTGTTCTAACTCAAACCAGGAGAGAGATACAGCAGAGCTAGGATTCCAAATGAAGCAACTGGTCACTGTTTAATGGATTTTATCAAAAATGTTGGATTAGATTTCATTAACCTATACAGACACAGTGGGTACCATTCACTTGAGCAGAGCAGTACATTTTATACTGCAGCAGACTTAAGAAATGTGTCCAAGTGTTGTGTGGTCTTTTCCTGATATGAATTTCAGTGAAGAAAGGGAAATAATAAAGGAGAATCTTGAAAGGCAGTTTCTCTCACCTACTTTTCAATTTTCTTGTTAGAAACTTATATTACAACTCCAGCTCCTCTGACCTCATCCTACCCCTAGAGAAATCGTATGATTTTGAAAGCATCTTTCTAGGCTGGCCATCTATTTATTATGTAAGTAGAGAACATACTCCACACAGTATTTGATGCTTTTGATACCTAAGATTTGCTGCCACAGAAGGCAAGCCTTTCAGCCTAGGAAGAGATTGCAGAGAGAATCTCTCATTAAAGCATCCTTCAGTCTCAGTACAACTGTTGGATGAATCAAATGGAATGGCAGCCATAGACTCTCTGCAAGACAAAAAGGGTTAACACTGTTTTGGGGCTGTGTTTCTCCTTTCTTTGCCAGTTTTCTCTAGCATCTTAGGACATTGCTCTGAATTGATCTATACCATGTAAGATATCACAGGCTGAGTCTCTTTTACAGTCATAGCTGATCAAAGTTGGTGCCAAATTTTAACTTTACTTGTCTGCAGCAGTTTCACCACTTTTGGGTAGGTGACTATACTTGTGTGAGGGGTAAAGATGTGCGGTGAAGCCACATGAAATGCTCCTACATACAAAATGTGAACTCTGAAACATGCTTGTTTTCCACAGAGGAAGAGATCCCTGGCACTTTTCTTACTTAATATTTCAGAATGTGTTTGGAATTCAGAGGAACAAGCAATCCACTCCAGACTGAATGCAATTCTTATTTATACAATGCTCCATTTGTACCAGGCTGTCAGCTTAAAGGACCTTTGGAGTAGGAGTAATTACACTTATGCACACTTCATGGCCCCATTATTCTGACAAAGTGGTGTAAGGAAGCTCCGATGCAGAAGAAAATCTGCTCTACTTATTTTTTAATACAGTGACTTTAATATGGTTGTGTTTTATCTTCGATTCTGTCTATATATCTCAGTCCTCTCCTGTGCTTTTGTGTGTTATTTCTATTGCTTGATTCTACACTCAGTCTTCTCGGAGCATTGCATCTTCAATAAAATATGAGAACATTAGAGGTGAAGAGTAAGCTCTTAATTCAAGTCACATCCTGAGTGACAGGGGAATGAAAGCCTATGTGTTTTGAACTTCTGCCATTTTCATCCTTTCAGATCTGCTTGTGGTTCTGCTGTGACTACAGGTCTGTCCTCAGTACTTTATTTATCAACAGTAGCTCCATACTCCCTGACTGGCGAAGTTCTTAACTCAGCTTCTGTGACATCTCCCAGTTATGAACTGTTTTGGTTCTTCTGGGCAATATTCCTTGCTTTTGTCCTCATCAGTTTTAGTAACTAGTAAACCAAAGGAAAAAGTTAATTTCTTTTTTTTAATAACCTTTCTCCCATAAATCAGTTATAGGGATCATCCTTGTACTTGATGGGAAAATCTTTTGGACTTTTTTATAGCATTCACTCCACCATATTGCATTCTAGAAAGTTCCCTAAAACTGTAAGATGAAATGTGCTGGGGCAGGCTGCAGGTTAATCTTATGCAAGCATCTAGATGTCAAGGGAGAGGTTCTAGGTAGCCATCTCAGTAGAGCTCCATGCCTCCCTGGGGCTTTAGGTAACACAGCAGGGCTTCTAGGTAAACATGACAGGGGTAACAGATCCATGAGCTCTCAGAAAGCCATTGGAAAATGTCTGGAAAATTCTTATAAAACTCTTAGAAAGTTTTTAGATGACAAAGGGATCCCTAGAAAGCTAGGGATCATTAGATAGCTCTGGGGACATGCTAGAAAGGTTTTGGACTGTAAAAATCCTAGAAATCAAAAGGGGGTTCCCCAAAAGGTTCTGCATTGAGGAATTCCTGGGAAAAAATGTGGGAAATTCAAAGAAAACCTCTTGGAATTAATTTTTTGTATGTTCTGAGTGCCACACAAAGCCATATCTGGGTTATGCAGCTTTAGGGAAAAAGGAAAAGTCATGCAGCAATGAGACACAAGGGATAAAAGGGGACAGAAGAGTAAATAAAGACATGAGACTAGTCACCCAATTATCTTTCTTCACTGTTGTAAGAGAAACCCATTAGCTGCAATCATTTTCAAGGTGCCTTTCCAGGATCCTTATCTTTCCTCGCCACAGAAACCCATTTTCTATGTTGCTGTGTCTAATGCAGCTTCACAGCCTCTTTGGTGGATGCCCACTGTGATGACGTGTTCCTAAATCTGGCAGATGTGCTGAGGGGGCTTGGAAGTGCTCTAACTGCCAAGTCTTCCTTTTGTATCACCTCTGTATCATGAGTAGTTCTTGATGAGTATCAGTGCTGTGTTACCACCCTACTTTATGATTTAGAAAATCTCACAAGTCTTGGCAATGCTGCAGCCAGAAAGAGAACTTTTTTTTTCCAAGAAGAACTGTGCTGGTGGAAGAAACCTGACTATTGTGAATTCAAAGGTGAGGAAGGTCCTGACTTGACAAATTGGAGTTGGCAGCACAAACTATTTAAAAAATAAAAACATGTGAGAGAAAAGCAACTTGGAGATCAAAAGAGAGCCAAGAGAAGCGGGTGTTTTGATTAGGTGGTGGCAGCCTTTATTTCCATGCAGGCTTTAATCTCAGGAGGCTGCTCCTGAGTCAATCCCTCTACATGACATGCCCCAAAGATTTGTGTAATGACAAGGAGTGAGGTCAAATGGAGGGTAAGCACCTCCAGGAAGGAATAATTATCTCCTAATTGGGGGCCAACACACCTCCACCGGGTGGTAGACAGATGCATCACAAACTGGACTGTGCCCCATTGTCGCCCCAGGCTACCATCACCCATTCTCCTGGAGGTTCATCTAAAGCAGCACATTCTCACAGGAGAAGGCCATGAGTGAGAGCTAATGCTGCCAGAAGACAGAACATACACCAAGAGTTTGTCAGGGAAATGCAGGTCAAGGCAACGAGACTTCCAATTTCAGCATATTTCTTAAAGTAGCATCAAGTGATAGTGGAGAGCAACTGTGCTGGACTTCGTACATCAGAGCCTGTCACCCAGATAGACTTCGATGCAGGCAGAAGAAAAGAAGCATAGGCGACAGGACTGCCTAAAAAAATCAGAGCAAAAATGCCATGGTAGCAAAAGCCAGGCTGGTTCTGCAGATGAAAAAAAAAAAAAGATGCTATTTGATGAAAAAAATCAGAGTTCTTCTCCTTCCTATTTGCCATTGCTTTCTAAAAAAGAAGTCTCTGTTGCTAGAACCCTATTAGTAACAACTGTGATTTAAATATCTATAGGAGACAGGACTCAGGTTCCAGAATAAAGGGCAGGAATTCTACAAGGCATATTCATAGAAACATATTTTTGTGATGCAAATATAGTGCATATGAAAGCTTTGCTCCCTGCAGCATCTGTGGGCTCATATCTCACAATTCTGCTAAAGAACAAGGTAATTAATTATGATACCAGAAAATATTGTCCTAGTGCCCCCCTCCTGCAGCGTCTGTACGCAGGCAGTTCCACACCAGTAGCTCCAGTTGTCCCTGTGCAATATCTGACCCTTTGAAAGCAGTCCCTCAAATATAAATGAGCATTTTAGATTATAATTAAAAGCTGAATGGATATGTACTGTTGAAAGGCCACTGTTTAGAAGAGATCTCAGTGTGGAATGGATTGTTAAGGTTAACCTTATACTGTATGAAGAGTTAAAAATCTTCTACCTGTTTCCCAGTTTACTATGGGTTCCCTTTTCCAAAGTTTGCTAACTGCATGCTGGGAACAAATTACATCCACACATGGTAGTTGTTTGCTTGGATGCAGCTGTCTACATAGAGCTAAGAGGACACACAAGACTTTCAGGGGGAGATTTCTGATAACATATATAGAGATTCTTTATTATTTCCCCCATTTCATGAGTAAGCAATCAAATCTCAGTTCACAGAACATCAGAGATCTCTGGTTTTCATGTGTTGGCAATTTCTTATTCTGATTGGCCTTAGGTCTCACAGTACATTAACATATGCAAATGCTCTATGACTTTCTGAGTACATCTTTTAATACTACACCATCCCTGAAAACATCTCTATGAAGTAACCTGGTGAGGGACTGGCAATAAAATGACAAAAAAGCCAAAACCATAAACAAAAGAAAAACCAAACACAAAAACCCCAGAAACAGCAACAACAAACCCCAGCGAACCAAATAACCCCCCCACATTCTACTTTGATTTATTTCCACTGAAGCAAATATAACTTCTACACAGTGTCTATAGACTGCAGCTATATCTTAAGCTGTACAAAAATACCCTCTTTTCCATGTGCATTTTGTGTGCAAGGCTGCATTTGTATGTGCAAAAAATTAAAGGACCCATCTATGTTCTTGTCCTGTAGCATTATTAGACCATCTAGTCTAAGGCAGGAAGATGGTCCATTTGATTCAGTTTTGGATGCTGGAAATCTGGGGTCTGATGCTAAGTGGAAAATGGGTGTGAGCTTCAGTATTTCCAGCAAGCCAGCTCCATTACCCAGTGCCTGAGTGTCTGGCTGGGTCTGGTTTGGGCTGTATCATGAGTACTGTTCTCACATCTAAACTGTTTCTCAGTGCAGAAAAATCAGTACAATGGCCTTGACAGTAGACATTTCAAGAAGAGTTTGAACTCCTGGTCATTCCTTCTTGGGATAATAAGAACTTGTAAGGAATCAACATCTTAATTCTAGAGTCTCCAATTCCACTGAAGAGTTGTGCCATCTTCAGTAACTGCTGAGTCCCAAAGCTCTTCTGCTCTGCTGTGCTATAGTATTGTAGACATTTATCAGCTAGCAGAAGAGAGGACTTTGTTTGAAAGATTTGCCCCAGGTTTCAAGCCTTTAAGAAAACCAATGTAGTAGTACAAATATGTTACCCATTCTCTTTCAGAAGGCTTTCTACAAGGAAGACTTTGTAGTTTGCTAAACCAAGCCATGCATGACACATTTACCAAGTGGGACAAAGGAAGGACAGGAGAGATGAACAGGAACCAAAGGATTTGGATGCTTGAATCATAATGAAAAATGTTTCTAGTGTGGTTAGTAAATCCTCTATTGCATTTTTGTTCAAACAGACTAAACACAGAAATCTTTCTCTTCCTATAGTACTATTAATGCACATGGCTAGAATAGCAACAACTTACCTCCTTGCCTTGGTCTTCCAGCTGTCTCCTTTGCCAATTCTTGTCATTACAGCTCAGTTCAATTGCTGCAAAGCTTCCTCCATAAAACCATGCTTTCAAAGTAATTCCTGACTATATCTATAAATTGCCAAGTACAACACATGCTCCTGGATCTCTGGGGGAAAATAACCAGCAAGTTTACATAAGAACCCTTTGCACGTGGGAAAATGACTGAAACAAATAGGTGCAACTTAAACTTGTTGGTCAATTCCTTTTTGTTTTATGTGTCTGAACTGTTCAGCTCAGACAGAGCAGCAGTTGCTAGCAGAATTCATAAGATGTCTCTGCTCAACATCTTAAAGATATCCCTCCTAACCTCAACATTTATTTTTTCATGGACATTAATATCAATAAAGGGACTTGTCCAGTGATCAAGGTTCTAAAATGGATTATTTCTGTATAATATGCAAATAGTCCAGAATATATTCTGTATGGTATTTCAGACTGCCCTATAATTACACGCTATGAAGCTGTTTTCTTCATGGTGGCAAGTGATGTTACAAGAAGAGAGAAAGAAATCCTCCCAATGGCAAGATCATAATACCAAAGAATTCCTAATGAGTGCACTGTGAACAGAAGAAACAGATGAGAAAAACTGGGAAATAAGTGCAAAGATAGATTCATGGCAGTGCTAACAGCTTGAATGAAATGTGGTGGAAAATGCAACAAATTGGGAAATAAATATTGAACTTCTCTGCTGCTCAGATAGAAATGACTAATATTTACAAATTGAGGATGTATGTAATTCACCTTAGCTAGCAGAAGATAAAATCTGAGACAAGACAAGGCTTTTAGTAAGCTCTTTGCCAGGCTAGCAGATCACTTTGACACCCCAGGGCTTGTGCCTTGATCTGCCACCTCATAGACTCCTTTGACTTAGCATCTTACTTCATTGTACATTTTCCTAGTGGCATTTTACATTTGTGTGGTGAAGAGGCAAAGTATGCAAAGGTGACATCATAAACATTCAAGAAACAGAGTGTAAGGTGCTTTCACTATATGAATATATAAATTTTAATAAACTAATTTATAAATGATTGTCTGTAATGCTACTGTATAATGCATAACGAAATCTAATTAAGCTTAGTGAGTCTAACAGCACTTCCACTGTCAGTCAACAGAGCTGCTCTATATGATGAAATTATTCTGTGTGCTATTTGCTCTATACACAAATTAATTGACATTTTGGATGGTTGCTACCATGATCCTTTCACAGTCTGCACTTGAAATAAAGTAAAACACACACCAATGGAATTAAATTTAATTGAATAATGTAATACTAGCCTCAGTCCATTTCTCCCCAATCAAAGATGTAATAGGTTTTGTAATATTAATTATTAATGACTTGCAATTTGTAGAACAGATTTTTAACAGTTGAGTTAGGCTACCCATCAGCCTCTAATTTTCAAATTATCTCTTCATTTACTGGGATTACAGATTTTAATATGTGATGAAGTTTCTTTCCAAACACCTAATAATAAATTTGGGTAAGACATGGTTCCTGTATTCTGCACCTGCACCCCTACTGAGAAATTATTATTTTGATTCTATTTAATAGGAGACCACTTAAACAGTGTAAACATCTCTCAACCCAGTTAAAAGTCCAAAGATTCTAACAAAAAATATGCAAATTTATCTGAGTAAACTCTGAAAGAAGAGCAGATAAATTTTAATCACATGTTTAAACACTTTGCTGAATGAAGACATCTACTAGGGCACAGGCTGGTCCTCACATCTCCAATACTTAGTTTAATTTATCACTTTTATTGTTTTATTGAGGAGGAAAAAAATCATACTATTGCTAATACTGTGATTTGCAATATTATGCATGGTTTTCCCACTTTCCAGGTTGGTTTTATTTGTTTTTCTTGAAGCATAGTAGGACTGAAATTCTAGCCTGTGTATTCAACTCACTTACACGAAATGAGGTTTTTTGTTTCACTGATACAAAGCACAAGGACAGAAAGCAAATTGTGGGGCACAAAATAACATGTTCCTAGAGAAGTTAAGGTATTCATCAAGAGGAATACTTTGAAAACAAAGGAAACTCTAATCCATCACTTAGCTGTGGGCTTATGTGACATTTACAACAAGTGTCTATATTTTGAGATAGTTGACAATGACATCTTTATGTTTTGGTTATCAAAGCTTCCATCTTAAAATCCCCTTTGGTCCTGAGTATTGTTAAAAATGTGCAGGGTTATGGCTGCTCATACCTTTTCTCTTCTAAGTGGTCCAATCATCAGAGAAGAGCAAAGTTTTATGATCCCTTCCAGGTATTTGAAAATGACACTAAATGATGTTTATAAAGATTTCTAAAAGTCAGAAGAGCTTTATTTTCTTTTTGAGGGCTTGGTCTCATCCTTTTGTATTCTGTTAGATGCCAATTCCTCCACTCTCTCACTAGAAAGATACAAAGTGTGAATTTCACAGGTGCCATAAATCTCCTGATGGCACCTGCACATCAGCCAGCCTGGACTTTTTTGGAGTAATGGCTTTTCTTAGGACATTAGGTGGTATTTTTCTTCAGAACTTACTGCAAGCACTGGCTGTTATATTTTTGCATCCTCAAGAGCAGTATCCCAATTCGCAGAGGAAAAGTGAGGGAGATGAAACCAATTTAGAACCAGGTGTCAGTACAAGCAATTCATCCTGGAACATGGAAGATCAGGAGGAAGGAGTTAGGAAAGGCCTCTTTTCCTCTGAACTATTGCAAATGAACACAAAAGTTCAGTTCAAACTGTAGCTGGGGAAGCACCATTCAGGCTGTGCCTATTCCGGTCTGTTGACCACAAACTGTAGTAGAGCTATATGAGACATTGTGCCCCTGGAAGCCTCCTGAAAAAAAACTGATTGCATGCTCTATTTTAAGCACATGAATAATTCCATTTGCTGAATCACTTTTGTGATGAAAGTTATCTGGCTGGCAAAAGACTGAAGAGAGACAACTCCAAAGGAAATGTGTAACTCCCATTCACTGTAACAGGAAAAAGCTCAGGCTCCTAACTGATGCTTTATCGACATTTGCAACGTGTGAAAAAGTTGCAGGGAACACCACTTCATACTGAAATAGGCATATTAATCCCTGGTTTCAGAAATCTCATATGAACCGATTTTGCCCCCCAAAAAAGTAGGGGAGAAGTGAGGCATTTTCCTGCAGAATAAAGATCCATTGAAAGAAAATCTTGATTACAAACTGTAAAAAATATAGAGAGAAACAAGAACAATCCTACTTACCAAGGGCACTTCCTCTCCCTTCTTAGTTGCTGTTTGTAACTGCAGAAAAATACAGCAACATATTACCCAGAAAAAGCAAAATGGTTCATGCAGTAATACAGAAAAATAGTGAATAGAAACAAGAAAGAATTTGACAAAGATTGTGCCTCTGTGCCCACATGTGCACAAACCTAAACAACATCCACACACAAAGAAACCGGGGAACATGATAGTTCTTCCCTAGACACACATCTTTAGGTTCAAGCACAAAGCTCAAGTGACAACAACTGCTCCTGACTTCCTGCACTTCTCACTGGGCAGTGGTGTAGGTAATGATATATGCTCAGAGGTTACCTCTTCCCTACCAAACGCTCTGGTGGCAACTCTTAGCATAATGGGAAAACTGCTCTGCAGGCAGATACCTATTAGATGGGTTGCATGTAATACATACATGTGTCAGCTGGTAACATAGGTTTCCACCTCAATCCACCTTGAAAGCATCATGGTCTGAAAAGTTACAGCATAACAGCCTTGACTCACACATACATAATATTAATCTGATATTGCAATCACCATTACTCTATGTGGCATAAGATATTATATTAAACAGGAAGCAGGTGACAACCAGCTGTCAAAACCTGTAAAGAGGAGCCAGTAACATCCATATCAGAATAGTTTTCAAGATGTGCGTTCCTTTCCTTTAGATTGAGATGACAAAGACTCCTCAATATCAGAAAATATATATTGCTTTTGATCTTTTAATTAATTCAAACTTGCAAGAGAGAAGGATGGAGGCAGGAAAACAAAGAAGGAAGTTCTCTTTCCTGCTTTGTAGCTACTACAGGTGGCTTTAGAAATAGTCACAAAGACAGGGTGACATGTTGAGGTACATGATAGCAATGTTTTCTCCCTTTTACCAAGCAAAATTGCCTTTACCATGGCAGAAAGGGTCTTGCATAGATTCTGGGACAAGGTCTAATTGCAAGGAGTGTGCTAAACCAGCCCATCTGTGGTTGTGAGGCCAAGCATGAAGATAAGTGAAAGGGGACACAGAAGAGGCATCAACATACACCAAATACTCCTGTTTGCCATAATGACCCTGCTGGAACACTTACCATTAATTCATAGAGTCTCTGGACTGAGTCAAAGCCAAAAGCTGGCTTAAAAGAACATCCCTTCTCATCATCCTTCACTCTTGGACCACACTGCAGTCAGTTACCACAAAAACAACCCCCCTCCAAATGCTGGGTTTTTTAACTTTCGAATTATTTGTTACAGGCAAGTTCTCTAATATAATTCCTGGCTGTGGGGAACAAGAATATGAAAATGACTGCAATCAGTGCACCACCCAAAGTCACTTTTATCTGGTGACTTTTATACTAGCAAAAAACCCGTTTTCCCACTTTGTGGCTGCAGAGCTGCCAAGGCTCCCAAAGCACCTGCTGAGGTTTGCTGAGGAACTGCAAGATAATAAAATGTTTTAAACACTTCTGTGACTGATTTCTCACTTCCCCAAAACCAAAATCACTGCAGTTTACATGTGTCTTTTTGAATTAGAAGAATGTTATTTCTCAAATACTTGATGTCTTAACACTGTTTTCTGGAGCTCAGACACGAAAAAGGGATTTGGGCTGAAAAGAAGTCTTTATGTTAATGAATAGACTGACTCACAGGAAAACACATTGACTGACTCAACAGTTAACTGCCAGTCACTTTATTTCTTCCTTTGTTGGGGTGGTTTTTAACTTCAAATTATGTTCAAATCATTATCTCTCCCAATAAAATGTAAATTCCATCGCAGTTTTGATAAAGACCATCAATACAAGAATATAATTACCTCCATGTCCATTGCATTGATGGATTCTCAGGGGCTGTATGTTTACAGTAATATGTTAAATTTTTTATCAGCTTCCTTAGCGAGGTCAGCACTGAAGATATTCTCAGAAAATACAAGAAAGCACAGCAGTAATAACATATGGAGCACAAGCACTAGAAATTAAATGGCAGCATCATCACTCAGTATTTATAGTTAAATTCTCAGCAACTCACCTGTTGTTAGTGGCTTTCTAATGTTAACTTGCTTAACCTCTGAACTAAGAAGGTACTAAAGCATCTTTGTAATTTTAGTGAGGCCACCTAAAAGCTTAAAATGAAACTCATGGCTATGAGGATTGAGTTCAGGGGTAGATAAACAGGAAGTGGTTAGGGGCAGCAGGCTGCTGACAATGATGAAATCCCAACAATGCCAAGTGAAACATTTGAGCCCTATCCAATGCAACACATCCCATACATCGACAGACCCCAGCAGGGGAGGTCTGGAAGCTGTCTGAGTCCTGCCTTTCCTCTCCAGTGATGTTATACAACCTCAAAGAAGCTAGGGCACTTGTGAGCTGCTGTTACTCTTCAAGTGGCAGAAGTCAATACTGCCTTTCGTACTGCAAACCATTAACCTGGTTGTCCTGCTTTGAGTTAGAACAGAACTAATTCTCTTCAGTGATTTGACTTTTCAGCTCAGTCCCTTATCAGTGATGCACTTTCTGAAGTTAACAACATTTTTTTGCGTCTTCTGCTTCTAGCAGTGATAACACTTGCTGGTTGGAGTTACTACCAAGGGCTGGGGCACAGACGAAAGCCTCTGCTAAATCTTGTGTACCACATTGCCTGAGCTGGACACTAACAGACTGCTGGTTCTGGATCATCTCCAAGTCCCCATGAATTGAAGTAAAACAAATTTTACATGAGCAGAATAGAATTGTACTAATGAGGGCCCTAATGGAATGGAATGTAGCCATAAGGTAGGCCTATTGTCTAATCTCATGACACCTGGAATAAGCAGAACCCCTTTGTTAAACTGGTTATCTACACTGTGATGAGGTAAACAGAGGCCCCTGAAGACCACCTAAGGGCTATAATATATATGCTAAAAGGGATGGAGACACATATAAATGACTTCTCAGAAACTGTATAATTATTAACAAGGGTCTTGGAAAATATCATAAATATGTATGTGTATCTAGTATATAAGAGGTGTAAGTAACTAACAGAGACACACATAATTTTAGAGGAATGATCTGCTGTGTGTCCAGTGCTGCATTCAGGGTACCTGCTTAATAACATTATGGTGCACCTGCTTAATAGCATTATGGTGTTAGTAAGTTTCTTTAACCGAACAGCAAGCCCAGCCACACCTAGCCTGCCACTTTGGTGAGCCATGTTAGGAAGCAGGCAGGTTTGGAAGTTCTTTTCTTCTAATCATAGAATCATAGAATCATCAGAGTTGGAAGGGACCTTAAAGATCATCTAGTTCCAACCCCCCTGCCTGGCAGGGACACCTCCCACTAGACCAGGTTGCCCAGAGCCCCATCCAGCCTGGCCTTAAAAGCTTCCAGGGACAGAGCTTCCACAACCTCTCTGGACAACCTGTTCCACTGTCTAACCACCCTCATAGTGAAGAACTTCTTCCTAATATCCAACCTGAATCTACCCTCCTCTATCTTACATCCATTTCCCCTGGTTCTATCACTGTTTGACCTCCTAAAAAGTCCCTCACCAGCTTTCTTGTAGGCCCCCTTGGAGACCACTGGTCTTTCCTCCACCTGAGTGAAATGCAGCCTTGACCCTTTCTTTGAGTTTGATTTCACATTGATTTTGGTTCATGCTTACACCCTAGGCTGTTCCAAGTGGTGATTCAGAAGCTGACTCACAAGTTCTTCCATCATCCCTGCCACAGGGCCAGCAGCCCCTGGGACAGGGGAAAACAAGGAAAAGCAGGAACTGCTCCAGCTCTGCCAGCTTAATTGCTGGAAACATGCCAGAAGTTTCAGATCTCCTCAGTATCAGCACTGGTGAGGCCACACCTCCAGCACTGTGTGCAGTTTTGGGCACCGCAGTATGGGAAGGTCATTGAGGTACTGGAGAGGGTGCAGAGAAGGGCAACTAAGCTAATCAGGGGTTTGGACAACAGGCCTTATGAGGAGAGGCTTAGGGAGCTGGGGTTGTTTAGCCTGCAGAAGAGGAGGCTGAGGGGAGACCTTATCACTCTCTTCAGCTACTTGAAAGGCCATTCTAGGGAGGGGGGTGTTGGCCTCTTCTCCCTTGTGACTAGTGACAGGACTAGAGGGAATGGACTCAAGTTGTGCCAGGGTAGGTTTAGATTAGATATTAGGAAGAATTTCTTTACTGAAAGAGTGGTGAGATATTGGAATAGGCTGCCCAGGGAGGTGGTGGAGTCACCATCCCTGGAGGTTTTTAAGAAGGGGATAGATGTGTTTCTTCAGGGGATGATTTAGGGGTAAGAGTAGCGTAGGGCTATTGGTTGGACTAGATGATCTTGAGGGTCCTTTCCAACCGTAATGATTCTGTGATTCTGTGATTCTGTGGCTTATCCTGACAGAAATGAGCTAGGGAGCACACATGCAAGTTGGTGCAACACATCAGTGGGAACCTTCTGCTGGACGGTAGTGATGGATGGCAGCAACCTCCTCCATCCACAAAGGGTAAGCCACAGTTCAACCCATTTTGCTCACAAGTTGCCCAGCTCAAAACAATTTCTACAATTTCTGCTCCAAGCTAATTTTGAGTCAAATGTGTCAAAATGCTAGCTCTTCTGAGAAGGTATGAACCTTGATTGTGTTTCACTGAATTAGAATGTGTTATGTTGGTATAAAAACCTTCAAGCACAGGGATTACTAAAGTACTTTTTGAATTCTGTTTGCATAGCTAAACTAAAAAGTCTTCCCCTGTAAATCTGGCCTGAAGGAACTAGGTGTCTGGCTTGTAATTAATACTTTAGGTACTCTTAAACCCTGACAGAAATCCCAGCCACAGCTTCCAGATAGTAAAATCCTCACAATTAAAAACATGCTTCAGAGACCTGTCTAAAGCTACTTTGCAGTGATTCTTACCTCTAGGCACATGATTGGTCCAGTGACTTCAGCACAGCTTAAAGGTTGGCAAGATTAAGTTTAAGAAGTTTAGCCAACTGTACAAATATGAATGGATCTCAAAGAAATGCAGCAAATATCAGAGTCCTTCATTTTAGCGAGTTACAGAAGGAGTTTTAAGTGGGAACTCATACAACAAAAAAACTGATGCTGCAGTCTGTCTTGAATGTAAAACTCCACCAAGGTACACAGGAGAGTTATGTTCTGCTTCTACCCCAAATACACCCTACCATATTAAACTATTTCCCTTGGGATCAACTCTGCCAAGTTCTACAGTGAAAGCCTGATCCAAAACTCATCGAAGGCTGCAGAAATATTCCAATTGATTTCAGTGGGCTTTGGGATCAGCCTATATTGACATCCATTCAACTTTATTGAGCTAAGCTTTCCTTGTGGAGCTGCAGCAGCCAATAGGGCCGTAACGACCTCAAAACCAAGCTTTAAGGCTATTGCCAGTCAAATAACATCACAGCAAGTAAATGACAGCAGAATGAACTCATTATTGTTTACTTAGATTCAAAAAAATACATGTTTTCTGAGCTCACTACATTTTTTTCCAGATGAAGAAAACTTTGTTTGCCTTTGATCCCTCAGATTTTTCTCCGAGGCCATCACAGGCCATTGAAAGAGGGTTTGCATGAGGATGATAAACTTATCCCACTAAAAAGACCCACAAAAATTTATATATTTGAGAGCTTTGGCTGTCTGCTGGCAGCCAACATGAACTACCCAATTTTTTCCTGCCATTATTAAAGTTCCACAGACACTGACAGAAATTAAACATGAGCTTGCACCTTAGGCTTTGGCTTTCTCTTATGTCGCCAAATCAATTCTTTGTTGGCTTCATGGAGAACATGAAGAACATGGAGAACCTTTTATGATAGGTTTCTTCACTTGCTTGAGACATTCAATTTCTCATATGTAATGGCACTAGTTCAAGGAGGCTAGAGTTTAGGAACAAGGATGTCTGTGTAATTCTGAGTATAAGAGTCTCTTCATGGATTTATTATGTTCTGTTTGGAATGACACTGTAAGAAATTAGTTGGGAAAACCCAAAAGAGAATTTATAGTCAAGTCCATGGAAAACATTCATCTGTGTGAGTAAAGGAGTTTAGTAAGCATCAGTGGAAGCATTTACTGGGCATTTCCTAACATCTGCTTAAATACCTCTAGAGTATAGGTAGAAGATGCTACTCATACCTGTTGTAATACCATAGCAGGAGATGTTAAACTGTGATTAAAAAGACATGAAGAAGAGACTTGCATATGCTATTTTGTGTGAGTCTGAAAACACAGAACACCCAACAAAGCAAGGTCTTGGGTCCAATAATTGTTTCTTCTGCTGATCTGAGCTTTCATTTGGCAATTTGATGTTAAATGAAAGATTTAGAAAGACTCCTTGCACTCCTTATTTCATCAACTTCTCAAGAACCAGATGAAAATCGTATTTCAGCCCCTCTAAAAATCTCTACTAGTTTGGTGTTTCTGGACTACTCACAGTGCCCAAAGGCAATATCTATCTGATGGCAATATCTAACCAGTGCTTGCTGACCACAGGCTGCCTTAGTTCCCTAAATCCTATGCATTGCATTTGCCCAAGAGGGACAAGAGGGATAATTCTCGATTGCCTAAACTTAAGCATTCAAATGACACTCAACATTCTGCAATCCTATCAAGAAAAGAAATCCTTTTTGCTGCATAGTCCCACTGTTTAATGAAAATCCATCAAAAATATGGGAATTCTTTGTCATTTGTCCCTGAAGCCTTGAATGGCTGTTTCTCGCGTCCAGACTCACTGCTCTTCGTAGGCAGATGATGGCAATTAGCGATGATGACAATTAGCGTGTTAAAATCCTGACCCTCTTTATAGCCCATGAGAAGAGATGGAGTAAACATCAGCAGAGACTGCTGCACTGCAAAGAGCACTTAAACTACCCTAAGAACCAGCAAAATGAATACAAGAATCACACTGACTACTTAGTGCCTGCAACCCAATTCTTCCTTTCACATACTGATGATTTTGTCCCGTCCGGTTGCTTTGAAGCACTCAAAGAAATCTGATCTACTACAATTAGATACCATCAGGATGACTTGAAACCTACGACTCCTACACATTCCTCACAGCCGATGAAAATAACAATCTAGCCTGTGGTTTCTTCTCTTACAGATTCTCTCCCCCCCCATTCAGAGATCCAGACGTCCTCATTCTGCTAGAATCCAGACAAAGGTGCATTTTACAAGTATGCCCTGGGCTGGAGAATTGTTTATAAACCAACCTATGTTCTATCTATTATGCATGCATCCCCCGCTGGGGTATTTGTAATGTGACCTCTGCATTCCTGCCAGGAGCTGGGATATCAGGTTGAAGTCGAAAGCATCTCTCTCCCTCCCCCTTCGCTCTGCCTCACAGTGATCAATGAAGGCATCCGCAGCCCAAGCAGTTGCAGGATCACCTTTTCACACCTGCCCTGAGCCAGAATTTTAGGTTGCAGCCTAAAGTGCCTCTCTCCTCCCTCCCTCATGACAGACCGAGGGCTCTCCGGCCTGGGCCAGCCCCTGCCAACCACCCACGCACCCACCCTCCGCATAGCCCCCAGCCTCTGGAAGGGGAACCCAGAGCCAGCTGCACCTCTTTTTTTTTTGTTTGTTTGTTTTTGGTTTTTTGTTTTTTTGGGTTTTTTGTTGTTGTTCTTTTCGGGGCGGGAGGTGTTGTATAAAACTAGATCCATATTTTAACCAAAGTGAGCAGCAGCTTCTGGGATGCGCCTGAGAAGACAAACAGCGAGGTGGTCAAGCAGGAGAGCACTTTTCTTCCACCGTCCCTCGGCGCTCCTCTCAGCCCGGTCCCACCGCAGACCTCCCGCTCCTCTCAGTCCGGTCCCATCGCAGAACCCCCATCCGGTGCAGCCCCGCCGTCGCCCGCCCAGGCACCGCCTCCGCGGCGGAGCGCTCCCGCTCCCATTCCCGCTCCCGCTGGCCCGCGCCGTGCGCGCTGCCGCGCCCTGCTCCGCCGTGCCAGTCGCTGCCGCCCGCCGGCCCGCGGCATCCTACAGCATCCCGCGGCATCTTACAGCATCCCGCAGCATCCCACAGCGTCCCGAGGCACGTGCTCCTCCTCGGGGCCATGGAGGAATAGTGGGATTTGGGGGGGCGGGGGGAGATCCCACCCGCGATGGTACCTTCTGAGAGCTAAGGTAGTGGTCGGTGGCTGCAGCTAGAGGCTCGGAGAGTGACCTCGATTTGTTTTGGGGACTGCAGGAGTGGCAAATCTGATGAGCTGAAAGAAACACACAGCAGAGGATTTGGGGGTAAGTATGAGATTGACCCCAAACTGACACTGCCTTTCTATATGGTTTTTTTCTTTCTTTTCCCCTTTTCTTTTTTTTTTTTTTTTTTTT